>ML373735.1:0-12744 GCA_005239525.1 Nicotiana knightiana | reverse complement strand
TTAGAGTAGTTAGTGAATTGTGAATAAAGAATGGTATTTGTGATTTGATTATTGAGGCGAGGAGGTCACAACTCTGTGGTTGAAATGTTTTAAATATTCTTGGTATAACGTGTTAAGAGAATTCCTTAATAAAGTTGTGTACATGAGTGTAGCTTGATTGCTCGAGGACGAGCAAAGGTTTAAGTGTGGGGTCTTGATGCGAGACTAAAATGCATAGTTTAATATGTAATATACCTTACATTTGAGGTGCGTTAATGATAAAATACACTTTTTATGTGCTTAATGGAGTTATTTCATGTGTAGGTGAGTTGGAGATGGAAACGAATATAACGGGATGCAAATACGTCGAAAAATACGCAAAAGGAGACAACCGGGCGATAGCCGGGCGACAGAGCCTTACAGCCTAACCCTACTTGGCGTTAGCCCGGCGTTAGGGCTGAAACGCCAGCCCTACCCTGGCGTTATCCAGGCGTTAGGGCTGAAACGCCAGCCCTAGCCTGGCGATAGCCAGGCCTTTGGGTCCAAACGCCCGAGTGTCCCAGTTTCGGCCAAATCCGATTTTGACAGTTTAAGTGTTTCCCGATTGAAATAGAAGTACCCTACATGTTTAGGGTTCGCCCTAAACATATAAATAGACTCCTAAAACATACAAATAGGCGGTTCGTAAGGCATTCAAAANTTTATTTTAGTTTTGATTCTCAATAACATGAGTAGCTAAATTCTTTAGTCTAGGGTTTTGGTAGAACCCGTTGGGGATGAATTCATTGTGATATTAATATATTTTGGTTGATTAATCTCATTTTGTTCAACTACGTTCTTATTATAGTTGATTGAAAAGGCCATTGATTAACTATTCCTATTTATTATGTATCTACTTGAGAAAGAGTGCATATTTAGGTAATTTCTTGAACAACACCACACCCGGAGTATAGAAGAAAGTCATAACCGAGGGTTTGCAGGTTAGATTAGAGATAACGATACCTCAGGTGCAATCTAAAGTGAACTGTATTGTGAGCTAGCTAGCGTAATTTGAGAGAATGCGTTTAGTAAATTATCATAATTACTTGAGAGAGATTTATGATAGTTAGAGCGTTCATGATTGACAGAAATAGCCAATTAAATTATAAGAAATATCCAAGGAGGAATTCACCAACGGGGGAAACCATAACCGTAGACCCTTATTTATCATTGATTAATTATATTGTTAGTTAATTGTTTGTTTATTAATTAGTTATTAGATTTAGTAAACATCACCAATTGATATTCAAAGTCTTGAGAAACGTGATTAAGTAACAGTTTAGTATTTTATAGACTCAATTGATACGTAAATTCCCTGTGGGATCGACTTTGGGCGTAATACCCCAGATTATATTTGCAGCGCCCGTTTAGTCTTTCTATAAGACATAGTTGAGCGTGATCATTATTTCCCGTCTATTTTTTCAGACAATAGGATTGTATATTATGTTTTGTATATTCTGTTAGTATGCCCCTAGGAGTTGTGACACTAGTTTCTGGCACACACGTAGTTGTTATTTCGATTTGCGGGTCTGTATATATATATATATATATATATATATATATATATATATATATATATATATATATATATATATATATATATATATATATATATATATATATATATATATATATTGGCTCATCCCTCTTTTTGACTGCTTTTGGTAAAAATGACTTGCTATTTTTTTTCAATTAATGTTTGAACTTTAAAAACTTGGCACGTATTGGGATGTTTAATCAATCATGGGAGAAATCCTTAGTAATTTAGGTGTCGCTTGCCTAACCCCGGTATTGGGCACCATCACGACCTGAGTTAGTATTTTGGGTCGTGACAGTGTGCATTTTTATAACCGAGGTCTTGGCCATTTCTCTTCATTTTTCTCTTGGTTGGCCGATTTTTGGAGAGCTTCAAGTGGGGATTTTAGTCATCTATGTCAAGGTAAGTTGTTTCTACTCATCTCAAGTTAAAATAAAAGGTTGTATAATAATTTGGTCATGGAAATTAGTAGAAATTTGAGATTTTTGAACAAAGACCTAGAATGTGTATTTTGGGATTTTAACCACGAATTGAGCATGAAATCAGAGTGAATTGTATATTTGAGTTAGTAAGGCTATGGGTAATCATTATCTTCAAAAAATTTCGGAATCCGGGCACGTGGGCCTGAGGGCAATTTGGTCAACTATTCGAGCGGAGTTGGGATTTTATATTTAAATTGTTATAAGTATTAGAGTATACTTTCATTGATTTTCCCGTTATTGGATAGTCTTGGGGCGTTGAACATCAATTTGAGTCGTCAAAGGGGCTTGGAGGCCTGTTATGAATCTTCGGAGCGAGGTAAGTCTCCCTTCTAACCTTGCGAGGGGGAATTATCCCCATAGGTGAACTAATTAAATATGTGCTACTATTTGTGGGGGATACGTATGCACGAGGTGACGAGAGTCCGTGCGTAGCTACTACTATGTTTATGTCTAGGTAGTCTAGGACTTGGTAAAAATGGTTTTGTGGAAAAGATTTAAATACTATTTTTGTGACCCTTAAAAGAGAAATTTGTCATTTACTTAAGTATTGGTTTTCCCGATGTGGTCGAGAGGGACTGTTTGAATGTGCATGACTGTCTGTAACCGCTTCACAATTTATATTCCGCGAGTGGGGTGATTTCTTCCACTACTCTCATGGGAGCGGGTCGTACGCCATGGCGGGTTAATAGACGCATCTATGGTTCGCGTCGTTCGACCCTTCGACAGTGCACAGTTTACATTTATGTTGGTTCGGGCCATTCGACCCTCGGCATTTTCCTGCGCATGATATTTACTGGATACCATCTGTGATTTGAACTGTTTTATTGTCTTAAGATATGAGTGGTTAACATCCATGTTTGATATCACGCTTGATTATATTAATTCGACCTCTAGTAAGTGTCAAAGTCGACCTCTCGTCACTACCTCTTTGAGGTTAGGCGGGATACTTGCTAAGTACACATTGTTTTCGTACTCATGCTACACTTGCTGTGTATTTTTATTGCACAAGTACATTCATAGCTAGTGGCCCTGCTTGATGTAGTGATGTGGCTGACTTGGAGACTTAGACGAGCTGCACCATCTAGAGATGACCCGCAGCCGGCAGAGTCTTCCTCAGATGTATTGTATCTTATTTTAAACTCCTTGTCCAGTTTGTATTTCGGACAAGTATTGTGGTACATGTATAATTCCTAGAAAATTTGCTCATGCACTTGTGACACCGGGTTCTGGGATAATTATGGGATTTATTCACTATTTAAATTGGTTAAGGTATTATCGTTTACTCAGTAGAAGTTCGCTAATTATTATTTAAGAAAATGAATAAGGAATGACTTCGAGAATTCTAAAATAAAGATTTAAATTATTTATTAAGTGTTGGTTGTCCTGACAGTGGGGTTCGACACCATCATGACCTTAATGGATTTTGGGTCGTGATAACGTGGTATTAGAGCACTAGGTTCCCTTAGGTCTCACGAGTCATGAGCAAGTCTAGTAGAGTCTTGCGGATCGGTACGGAGACGTCTGTACTTATCTTTGAGAGGCTACAGGGTTGTTAGGAGTACTTCCCTTCTTGATTCCTCAACGTGCGATTTGATTCCTTTGAGGCTCATGCCTACGTTCCTTCTTACTCAATCTTACGCGTCGCGAAGAGCTTGCTATGAATCGGGAATCTGAGGAAAGGTAATGGTACTACAGATATGGTGAGTGATGTGTTTCCATGCGTAGTTAGTTTTGGCTATTGTCATCGCTTTGCAGAAAGATAATATGTTGTTTCGGCTCAGTAGCTATGTTTCTGAGGGCTTTGTGGCTATGCTCGGGTTGTTATGATGCTTATGATTGGTCACCGCACGGTATGGACGTGGTGATAGGAAGCTTTCCCATGTGTTAGGACAATGAATGACTTGGAAGGAGGTCTTCTCAGAGCGTGATTCCGAGATTTCAGTATTTTAGTTCCGGCGGAGGAAAGGCAATTGAACTATGAATGCACAATTTGGGTTGAAAGAATAAGACTTGGTGTTTTCAAGCAAGGTGGAATATTCATCTGTGATGTGGTATCGATGTTTTTGATTGGCATCGGGTCAGAGTGTTGTGGAGTAATATTGAAGAAGCGGTTGTCAGAGGTTGTGGTGTGCGGTGGTTCAATATTGAATAATGTATGTCTAATAAAGGCGGATCAAGAAAGATGATCTTCGGAAAGGTTTGAAGTTGTGGTGATCTGCTGGTTTAAGTGCTACAAAGATAGTTATTGGCTTAAGGCAACGACTGGGCAGCAAGGGATAATGAAGGACACGTGGGAAGTGTCAGGTGATGGTTAAATTTCTAAAAGGCCAGGTGTAAGAAAAAGGAGGTCAGGTAGTTGCTTGCCGGAGTGAGTTTAACCAAAGTGGGAGAGTGTCAGCATAGCATATGAGTTCTGTGGTAAGATAGATACACCTCTTGAGGGGAAGTTTGGAGTGAATTGGAAATTTTAGTGGACGATGATGGGATCCACAGAGTTAAATTGAAATATTGGCTATTTCGGCAGAAGGTTGGACACAATAGAGAGGAGTTGTTCGGGATGAAGAAGGATGTACTACAGCGGTGAATTGGAAGATGTTGTCGCACTTTTAGTAGATGTCCATGAGGAGCGGACGGACTGGTAAAGTTGGTAAATGAGGACGGGCGTAGGATGGGGTATGGATGTCGTAGGGATTGTGCAGTACAACGTCGTTGGAGGGTGTCAGTTGGTAATTTCCGCAGGAGGGTTATCTCCTGTGAGCAGGTTAGCGGTCGTGTGGTTGGCAAGTTTCTGTGAGGAATTCCAGTGGTTGTTTGGTAGGAGACTGAATATGTGAATGATGCTAGAGAATTAGAGTATTCGTGGAATGCTGATAGGACAATTTAGAAGAATTTGACGGGTTGGTTGAGCAAGATCATGTCATCAATGAAGAAAGAATTTCGGTAGGGTCTAGAGTGATGCAAGGAGGAGCTTCGGGCTAAGTGGGAGAGTCCCACCGCCTGCGATTGGGTTGCAGGATTATTTTCTCATGGGGTTGCGGATTGTCGGTGTATTGGCAAATTATTGCAGCTAAGGGGAAATGAGTAGAATAGTAATTGAGCATGGGATATGATAAAGTTATGCTAGGGTTGGCCTTATTGAATCAAGTTTAGGCTTTGGAAAGATTCAGGATTTATGCTTAGTACAGAGGTAATTTACAAGTGAAGGGATTCAGTCGGGTGCTTTATCAAGATGGGTGTTCAGGTGCCAGCGAAGTTGTAGGGTTGATTATATTCGGGACCAAGCCAGAGTGGGCGACTCTCAACAATGGTTCCAATGGATTCAAAGGTTAGAAGGTGGTGTCCAAGGATTCCAAGCCCATAGTATGGTTAAGAATCGAGTTTTTGCAGTATAATTATGGGAAAGAGAAAATGGTTGGAGTGTTATACCTTATCTTCGGCGTGTAGGGTAGCATTAGGGTTCATAAAAAGGAGAAAATGACTTCGGGTTCATGGAAGGGTTATCGGAATGGGTATACCAGTCAAGGATGTGAATATGCGTGCAAGGAGGGCATGAAACGGTTCATGGGTCTGGAAACGAAATGGTCTCGTGGAATGGAGTCACTCAAGGTGAGTGCGAATTGAGTTGCTATGTGTTGATTGGGGTTATCATTACCCTGCGGTGAGTGCGAAGTGAATTGAGGTACGAGATGGGTCGTGTTATATGAGCTTATGGAAAGTTTAATTGAATCTCACTACGGTATCGTGGAGGTGTTAGCGTATGGGCATCGTGAGTTATTTTTCATCTTGATCTATGGATTGAGCCAAGTGGGGGAGTCTGTTGTTGATAAGTCGATTGCGCGGCTGAGTGTTGTATTAGTTTCAGTTTGAGGTATATGGGTGAATCAGTTACGTCCTGCAGAGCTGGAGTTTAAGGATTTGCATGTATTGTGATTCTGGGAATTCACTCGTGTGTTGTAGTGGTTCTTTTGAATTGAGGTAAGTAAAAGGTTTATATATGATGAAGTTTTCACCCTATTAGTGGTCCAGAAGTTATGATGGAATTCTTGCGCTATCTCATATTGGCATGGTAGGTACGGTAATCAGCGTGTAACTGGAAGTAATGATCGAGGTTGCGATTAGGTGTTGACAAGGATGTCATGAGATCGGATGAGCAAGAAAAGGGATTCAAATGTTTAGGGTAAGCTGGTGTTGTCTTCAGTGTCACCTAAGATTGGTGTTTGGTGAAAGAGGCTTTGCATCCTGGTTATGGGTTCTTGAACTGTTTTACAGTGTTAGTGGGGCCAGTGGTGGATGTGCAGACTTGCTACCTTGTGTGGAAGGTCGTGGGAGCGTGACCATGGGATGATCGTATGAGTGTGATGTGTAGTCACTTAATGGGTGGAAGATTTGGACTGAGGATGAAGGAGTGTAATATTGCTTAGTTTAGAATTTATGCCTGGATGGCGTTCGGTTCATTTGGTTGTGGATTGTGGGGTGTTTGTCCCGGCCATGATGGTTGTTCTTGCGTATTATGAGAGGAAGCGGGTTAATATGGACCCATTTAAGGCTATCAGTCTAGTGCAGTGCGAGCAGATCGGCTTGAAGTGTGTGAATGGATATAAATAGGATTATGTTTCATGTACTATTATCTTGTGCCGTGTGGGTTGTGAAACGGCTTGATAATTTCTTATGTGTTGAGATTTATGCATAGTGATGATGTTGTGAGCAGGATAGCTCTTGAGATTCAGATTATATATCGCACCTTAGTTGTGCTTGAGTTTTGTAGCATATGGCTCTATTAGTCTCCCCAGGATTGTATTATGCACTTAGCATGCTTGTGACCGGTATTCATTATTTTGTGGTAATGAGAAATTTACCTCGGTGTGTATCTCCTTATGTAAATTTCATGGGTGGATTGGGTGGCACGCCACTTCGGGTATGTTATTTGGATCCGGTTGCACGCCGCAATAGTGTGATGTTGAGTAAGGTTCCCTATGTCTATTTTCTTGTGTTTTGCTTCCTGCTTTTCGGAGGAAGGTTCATATTAATTGCGTGAGTTGAGTAGTTCATTTCGTAATTCATTTCATTGTGTATCGTGTTCGAGTTGTGGCTTATTGGCATGTTGTGGCATCATGTGAGACTGTTGGTCATGTCTGGGGTGATTGTTGTCTGAGCAGTTCATACTGGGTGAGACGAGATTATTGGACCAGGGATCAGTGCGGTAAGATTTGATGAAGTATATTAAAGGACAAATACCATTAGTTGGCTCGTAATGATGTGATGATTCTAGTCGAGATTAGAGATCCAATGATTGGTTAAATCTGCAGTTGGTTGTAAATTTCTACACACCTCCTCCATTGTGGTGGTATCGTAAGAGTTATAGCAAGACCTATATATATGTCATGAGATGCACTAGGAGCATCAGATTCGTGAAATTTTGGCTATTAAGGTTCAGGGAATGTCATTGTGGTTGGACGATGAATTATGCGGTGCATGGTGCTAATTCAGAAAAGGTATGCGGTCGTGTTCCGGTACATATTCATATATTGGAAACAGGCCTGGCAGAGGATTTCGGATTATGAAGACCTAGTTCTAAGGCCCATTGCCTAAATGAAAGAGGATATCTTCGTATTTGACTGACCTAATGTACTCAATTGGGTTGTGGTAGCACGAGCAGGTGCACGAGGTGTTAAACAGTGATTTCAGATAACTCTAGAGCAGTTCTTAGCATGTTCGAGGACGAACGTATGTTTAAGTGGGAGAGAATGTAATGACCCGACCGAGTGTTTTGAGATCTAGCGCGTCGTTCAGTGGTTTGAGGCCATGAGCAGCTTCATTTAAGGTGATATGACTTGTCGGTGTGGTCGGAATTTAATTTCGGGAAATTTAGAGTCGATTTGGAAAGAAAATTCTCAGTTCAGAAGCCTTAAGTTGGAAGAATCGACTAAGATTGGATTTTTGAGTAAACGATCTCAAAATTAGGATTTGAAGGTTCCAGCAGGTTCGTATGATGATTTCGTACTTGGGAGTATGTTCGGATCGGGTTTTGGATTACCCGGGAGCGTTTCGGCGCATATGGTAGAAGTAAGCATTTTTGAAGAAATTTCATAAGTCTGGGTTGAAGTGAATTTCAATGATATTAATGTCCGTTTGGGATTACGAGTCTAGGAATAGCTCTGTATGGTGATTCTGGTGTTGGGAGTGCGATCGAAGTGAATTCGGAGGTCCGTAGGTTATTTTGAAGTTTTGGCTAAAGATAGAAATTTGAAGGTTTTTGGAGAAATCCGACCGGAAGTGGAAATTTTGATATCGGGGTCGGAATGCGATTCTGGAAGTTGGAGAAAGCCCGTAATGTTGAATGTGACTTGTGCGCAAAATTTGGGGTCAATCGGACGTGATTTGATAGGTTTAGGCATCGAATGTAGAAGTTTGAAATTTCAAAGTTCATAAAGATTGAATTGTGATGTGATCCATTGTTTCGATGTTATTTGATGTGATTTGAGGCCTCGGGAAGGTCCGCATTATATTTTGGAACATGTTGATACAATTGGACGGGGTCCCGGGGCCTCGGGTGGATTCCGGGTGGTTAACGGATCAAATTTGAAGTTGAGGAGGAGCTGAAGCTGCTGGTGTCTGGTGTGACCGCACCTGCGAGGTTTTGGCCGCAGGTGCGGCTAAGGTATCGCAGAAGCGGAAAAGGATGGCTTGGCAGGGGGCCGCAGGTGCGAGGTTATTTTCGCACTTGCAGGAGCGCAGATGCGGACAAGGGAGCTCAGGTGCGGAGAAGGCTGGGGAAGAAGAAAGCCGCAAGTGCGATAGTTTGGGCGCACCTCGGGCTCGCAGGTGCGGGCGTAGTAACCGTAGCTGCGGAAGGACTGGAGGCAGTATGCATTTTATAACCGAGGTCTTGTCCATTTCTCTTCATTTTTCTCTTGGTTGAGCGATTTTTGGAGATCTTCAAGTGGATATTTTCGTCATCTATGTCAAGGTAAGTTGTTTCTACTCATCTCAAGTTAAAATACAAGGTTGTACATAGATTTGGTCATGGAAATAAGTAGAAATTTGGGATTTTTGAACAAAGACCTAGAATGTGTATTTTTGGATTTTAACCACGAATTTGAGCAGGAAATTAGAGTGAATTGTATATTTGAGTTAGTAAGTCTATGGGTAATCATTATCTTCGAAATTTTTTGGAATCCGGTCACGTGGGCCTGAGTGAAAATTTAAATTGTTATAAGTATTAGAGTATATTTTCATTGATTTCCCCGTTATTGGATAGTTTTGGGGAGTTGAGCATCAATTTGAGTCGTCAGAGGGGCTTGGAGGCCGGTTATGAATCTTCGGAGCGAGGTAAGTCTCCCTTCTAACCTTGTGAGGGGGAATTGTGTCCATAGGTGAACTAATTAAATATATGCTACTATTTGTGGGGGCTACGTACGCACGAGGTGACGAGAGTCCGCACGTAGCTACTATTATGTTTATGTCCGGGTAGTCTAGGACCCAAAAGCATGTTTATTTGTCATACTTGTAATCTTATTGATGAAAATAAAGTGTTTAAACCGTATCGAACTTGGTAAAAATTGATTTCTTGGAAAAGATTTAAATACTATTTCCGTGACCCTTAAAAGAGAAATTTGTCATTTACTTGAGTATTGGTTTTCCCGATGTGGTCGGGGTGGACTGTTTGAATGTGCATGATTGTGTGTGACCGCTTTGCAATTTATATTTCGCGAGCGGGGTAATTTCTTCCACTACTCTCATGGGAGCGGGTCGTACGCCACGGAGGGTTAATAGGCGCATCTATGGTTCGCGCCGTTCGACCCTTCGGCAGTACATAGTTTACATTTATGTTGGTTCGGGCCGTTCGACCCTTGACATTTTCCTGCGCATGATATTTACTGGATACCATCTGTGATTTGAACTGTTTTATTGTCTTAAGATATGAGTGGTTAACTGAGAAGACGGAATTGAGATTTATAATTTATGAAAGAAGTCGTCCTTTCCTGCTGTTATATGTTATTCGATAGTAATATCTATGTTTGACATCACGCTTGATTATATTAATTCGACCTCTAGTAAGTGTCAAAGTCGACCTCTCGTCACTACCTCTTCGAGGTTAGGCGGGATACTTACTGAGTACACGTTTTTTTCGTACTCATGCTACACTTGCTGTGCATTTTTATTGCACAGGTACTTTCATAGATAGTGGCCCTGCTTGACGCAGTGATGTGGCTGACCTGGAGAATTAGACGAGCTGCACCATCCGGAGACGACCCGCAGCCGGCAGAGTCTTCCTTAGATGTATTGTATCTTATTTTAAACTCCTTTTCCTATTTGTATTCTGGACAAGTATTGTGGTACATGTATAATTCCTAGAAAATTTGCTCATGCACTTGTGACACCCGGTTCTGGGATAATTATGATATTTATTCACTATTTAAATTAGTTAAGGTATTATCGTTTACTCAGTGAAAGTTCGCTAATTATTATTAAAGAAAATGAATAAGGAATGACTTCGAGAATTCTAAAATAAAGATTTTATTTATTTATTAAGTGTTGACTTGCTTGACAGTGCGGTCCGGCGCCATCACGACCTTAATGGATTTTGGGTCGTGACACACTCATTTTCCATGAAAACATTTTCCTTAGTACCAAATTCCTAAGTTACATTCCTTTTTATTATAGTTAACCAAATTCTATAAATTGATCTCAAAGTAATTTTCCAAAGTAAAATATTTCTTACAAAATAATTTTCATGATAAACTTATTTCTTAACCAAATACACCTTTATTCAACATATTGTACAAGGGTGCTTTTCTTGATTTTCCCAATATTTAACTTTCCCTTTTTCATTATTCGCTCTAAAGAATAATTGCGAAAAGGTAATGTGTTAATGACATATTTTTAAGGTATTCTTTTTTGAGAAATTACCAGTTATGTCAGCCCATAAGTAAATTAGTATAAAATTAACCAATTCATAAAATAAATACCAATATTAGCCAATAAATTACTTGTACCAAAAAAATATCAAAATTTTACTTTCTTTTGAGTAGGTGTTGTTTGAATAGATCAGATACATTTTAAGGAGTTTAAATCTCAATTTTGGAATGATTTAGTAGAGTTTTGAGGTGGTTTGAATTAGAAACTCGAAGTAAAAGATGAACATGGAAAAAGATGATATGTGTATCACACTATGTATCATTTGTATATCACATATGTATCATATTTGTATAAAATGTGTATTACATGTATACTTGTGTGTGAGATACATGTGGGATACACATGTCGTAGAAGAAATTTTTAAAACTCGATTTTAACTATGAATTGGATACCAAGTCAGTCCAAATCACCTCCAGTCTTCCTCAAATTGTGTATATTGACTCATTTATATGTTTTCAATGAATTTCACCCATTGAAAAAGGGGATAAAGGTCCCTTTTCGAATATATATATATATATATATATATATATATAGTATTTCATCACCTTGTGTGTTAGCTCATCTATAAAATTTCATTTCCGTCTTGCACCTAATGTTGCCGTTCACGCTTAAAATTATGGAAGGAGATCTTTGTGTATGATTTTTGGAGAGAAAGAATCCTTATTTATTTAGGTTTTCTATTTTTATATGTGCTTGGCTAGTTTTGAAGAGCCTACGAGTAATGGCTATAAATTGGTAAGTTAGGACTTATTTGAGATATTTTCCGCAAGATTCTCTTCTTTTTTGAACAAGTTATGAAAAATATCCATTGAGCTTAAAATAATTACCCTTCTTTACCCATTCACAAACTAGTTACGATATATATACGCAATTAAAACTAATTACCCATCCTATTCACCCATCCCAAATTTTTTTACCCTTTTGGCTTAGTTTAGATTGATTTGGCTTGGCTTGAATTAGCTTGGCTTGATATGATTTGACTTGGCTTTATTTGAATTGGCTTGGCTTAGCTTAGTTTAGTAGCTTAGTTTGATTTTATTTGGTTGGCTTTGACTTGGTATTAACAATAATAGGGGAAAGTGCACATATAGATGTCAACACTGATTTTGTCCTGAAATTTTAAACTAAAACCTAACTTCGGGACATTTTATCACGAAAATTTGAACTTAAAATCTGAAATTCAGGACGCACTGCTAATTCTTAAATAACAGCCTTTTAGAGCGGCTACCTAGTATCATTTCTACAAAAAAAAAATAGGCAGGGGAAAAACATCATGAGTCCCGCGGGTAAATGCTTGGGAATCTTAAAGAGATGTTCTGAATAAATCACAAGTTACCAATCTCTAGCCATTAATCATAAACTTACCAAAACTAGTCAAACACATATCAAAATTGAAAACCCAAATAAATAAGGTTCTTTCTCTCCAAGAATCACATACAAAGATCTCTTTCCATATTTTCTTGTGTGATTAGCAACATTAGATGCAAGACAGAAAATAAATTTTATTTGATGACGTAGTAAATAAGGTGATGAAATACAAACATATATATATATATATATATATATATATATATATATCTTCCTGAACTACGTAATGGTCTGATTCATGCGGCGTCATGATACGTAGGCAATCCCCATCGGATGCGATCATAACCATAATTAATCTGAGAAATAAATAAAATTAAAAAAAAAAAAACTTTTTGGAATAAAAAAAAAAAGACTTTTTAAAATTAAAAAAAAAAGCGAGGGATAAAGAAAAGAGAACGTTAAATTCAAGATGAAAATAAA
>ML373732.1:22860-58321 GCA_005239525.1 Nicotiana knightiana | reverse complement strand
CACTTGCATCCAAAAGCACTAAAGTGGGATATGTTGGGCTTTCTCCCTTTAAGTAATTCATAGAGATTTTTCTCTACTAGAGGTCTAGTCATGCATCTATTGATTATGTAGCAAGCATTATTTATTGCTTCAGCCCAGAAGCTATAAGGCAGTTTGCTAGATAGGAACATGGTTCTTGCCATGTCTTCAAGAGTTCTGTTTTTCCTTTCAACAACCCCATTTTGCTGTGGGGTTCTAGGAGCAGAAAAGTTATGATTAACACCATGTTCATCACAGAACTCAGCAAACTTAATATTCTAAAATTCAGTACCATGGTCAGATCTTATTGATGCTAGTTGATGTCCTAATTGATTTTGAGTTTTCTTGACAAATGAGGTGAACATATCAAATGCTTCATCCTTAGATGCCAGGAATAAGGTCCAAGTGAACCTTGAATAATCATCAACTAGCACCATCACATATCTCTTACCACCTCTACTCAGAGTTCTCATAGGACCACATAGATCCATATGAACCAGTTCCAACGTCCTGGTGGTACTGACTATTTTCTTACTTTTGAAAGAGGACCTTACCTGCTTCCCCCTGGCACATGCCTCACAAACTTTGTCCTCCTTGAACTTAATGTTAGGAAGTCCTACCACTAAGTCCTTAGAGACTAGTTTGTTAAGCTGAGTTAGACTCGCATGACCAAGTCGTTTGTGCCACAGGAGGGGATCACTGTCCAACACACTTAGGCAAGTGAGTTCATTTTCAGACAGTGTGGACAAGTCTATGACATAGATGTTATTCATTCTTTTTCCCTGCAAAACAATCTTGTCAGTAAGCAGGTTAATCACAAAACATTTTGTGGACGTAAAAGCAACCAGGTTATCTCTGTAACATAGTTGTGACACACTGATCAGAATGTGTTTCAAGCCATTTATTAGATACACATGTTCAATAGATCGTGTATCATCCATACCTACCTTACCAACCCCAATGATTTCACCTTTCTTTCCGTTTCCAAAGGAGACATTTCCTCCTTTGAGACTTTCAAGTGAAAGGAACTGTTCCATGTTCCCAATCATATGCTTTGAGCAGCCACTATCCAAATACCAAATCTGGCTGCCTCCTCTCACTTGAACCTACAAAAAGAATCAAAGGTTAGTCTTAAGAACCCAAACTAGTTTGGGTCCTTTTCTATGAGAGAATGGATGAATCAAATTTTTCTTGGCCCAATTTACAACCAGTTTTTTTCTTTTACAAACCTCTCATTTTTTTGACTGGCCTGCTCTTTTGCAGTACACTCATATTTGTAGTGTCCAGTCTTTTACCACAATGAGTGCATATTTTATTCTCAGGAAGAGTGAGATACTTGTTTTTGGGATCCCACTTGGGAAATTGGCTTCCAAATCCAATTCCTCTCCTTTTGCTACTATGATTCTCTTGAAGCCTTATCAGGGCGTTAGAGGATTTATTCCATTTATAGGTTCAATCTAATTAATGTTTGACTTTGCCAAGTTGTTCATTAAGAGTTCTTATTTGTTCGTCCTTGGCATACATCTTATCTTTTAATTTTCCTATGTTTTCTTCTAACATGATATGAGAATAATCAACAACCTTTTTACTTGATCCTAGCTTTAGCTTTAAGTTTTCATATTTTAGTTCTAGAATCTCAGTTTCAATAGGGTGAACCTGGTTCAACAAGTCAGTATTTTTTCTTTTCAGATTCACTGACTCTAATTTCCAGGTTTATGCATTTTGCTTTTAGAATTGCACATTCTTTAGATAGTTGATCCTTCTCTTTGGTTGTTTCCTCAGAATCATCTATGAAATCAAGTAGCAACTCAGAGAGTTTTTCCTTAGATAGGAACTTTACTTTGTTTTTAAGATGGGAGATACTTACCTCTGGTTCTTCATGTGATTCCTTGTCAGATTCTCCAATTTCCATGAGCGCCTGATCTTCAGTCTCCCCATCTTCTGATTCTTCATCTGAACTTTCCCCCCAAGCAGCAACCATAGCCTTTGTTGTGGTTTTCTTGGGTTGGACCTGTTCCTTCTTCCTGTTCCTTCTCTCATATCTCTCTTTTTTCCATTCTACTTCCCACTGAGGACAGTTTTTGATGAGATGGTCAGTCTTACCACATTTATAGCATCCCTCGTTGGTTGGCCTTTCTGGAGCTTTTGCTTTGTTGTAGTTTCCTCCTCTAGAGATGCCCTTCTTCCTCATGAGAAAGTTTCTGAATTCTTTGGTGATCATGGCCATCTCATCATCTTCCAAATCTGCTCCCTCAGTGATTCTTAGTGCTAGACTCCTCTCCTTCTTTGGACCATCCATCTTCATTGTCTGCCTTCTCAGTTCATAGGCAGTGAGGTTTCCAATCAGCTCATCCAATCTCAGGGTTGCCATATTTTTGGATTCCTGGATAGCAGTGATTTTGCTTTCCCAGGAAATAGGCAAGACCCTTGTTAGGATCTTCTCAACCCTGTCCTCTTCAAGAATGACTCTTCCAAGAGACTTCAGTTCATTAGTCAAGGTTGTGAACCTTGTGTACATCTCTTGGATAGTCTCTCCTTCTTTCATAGTGAAGTTTTCATACTGAGAGTATAGTAGAGTACCTCTTGACCTTTTTACCTGAGGTGTTCCTTCATGGGCTACTTGCAAGGTATCCCAGATCTCTTTGGCAGTGGTGCAGCTTTGGATTCTGCTGTACTCGTCTGGACCTAGTCCACACACTAGCCACTTTTTGGCCTTTGCATTCTTCTCCCATTTATTTAGATCCTCAGCAGTGCAATCAGCTCTTGCCTTTGGTACATCTATACCTTCAACAATTTTCATCATGGTAGCTAGAGGACCATCAGTGACTATGTCCCAGAGTTCATAGTCTTCTCCAATTAGGTGATCCTTCATCCTATTTTTCCACCATGAGTAGTACTAGCCATTGAAGAGTGGTGGCCTTGCAGTTGATTGACCTTCCCAATTTCTAGGTGGTGCACTCATCTTGATCTTCTCCAAGGTGTTAACCTTTCAAGGATAACCAACTCTGATACCAATTGTTGTTTTAGACTTCAATACCACACAAGAAGATATGTTAATTTGTGTGGTACCCAATTATCAAGTGCTGTCTCAGTAGAAGAACCTGGTTCTTCTTCGCGTTCCAACTACTACTGTTGCGGAATAATAAAAAGCAGTAAAGTAAACACACAAAGATTTTTACGTGGAAAACACTTGGCTCAAAAGGTTAAAAAACCACGACCTACTCCTCAGTAGGATTTGCTCAGCTCTTCACTAAAAACTCTGAGCCAAACGGACTTACAAAATAAACTCTTTTGTAATACTAAGGATTAACTCTAACCCTTTGCAGTAACTAGCGCCTAGCTAATTTCTACACACCTCAAGTTAACTCTAACTTGATCAATACGTACCTATTACAATTGCTTCTATGAAAGCTGAAAGATACAATATTAAAAACTCCTACTACAATCAACTATACTCAATAAATAATCAGATGGTACTAGTTCTTCTAGTTCAATTGTAGCCTTTACATCGCACAATGATTCTGCTAGCAAAAATAACTCTGGAAATTTTGCTTTCAGATTTTGATTCACTTTAGCTTTGTGCGTCCTAAATTCCAATAGAAATACATCAAGTATTTATAGAGTCAGTCGTTGAGCTTGTCTTCCAATTCCAGTTCAACTCTACTTAGGTGAACCAATTCGAACCAAACTCAACTTCCTTTCTTTTGTTACTTTCCTTGCTGAATTCGACTTCAATTAATCAGATCAGTGTGCAACCTTTTCGCATTAGGATACAATCTCTTAGTTAATTGATATGTCATATTCAAAACATCTCCTAAGCATATACGGTTCATGTGCCAGCTCGTCAGTTCATGATGTGTGCTCTGATGGAACTGGTTCAACTGGTCAGCCTTTTGTCAATCTTCAAAACTATGCAGTGACATGGGTAAACAAAAAGCAAACAGAGCCTCGCATAAATGAATTTTCACCATTGGGATGGTGGCATGAGAATTAAAAGCAACTTCCTGTTCTTTCCGCTATTGCTCGGGACGTGCTAAATGTGTCAATTTTAACTGTTGCACCAAAGAGTGCATTTAGTCAAGCAAGATAACAACTAAACTGTCATTCATTGAGAAGCAATACGTTGGAAGTTTTAGTATGTTTCAGATATTGGATTAATCGGAACGAAGAAATCAAGGACGTGAAGATGTTGATAAACCAAAAGATGAGGAACTTGGAGATATATTAACACATGGTAACCCATCTGAATTTAACACTCCAAAGATGGCCAAGAAGTTCATATTGATTATGAAGAACTTATTAAAGCAATGCAAAACCTTTGAAGTTCTTGATTTATATTTAATAATTCAAATTTGAATTTACTCTTTTTTTTTAATTTAGTTGTTGTAAAATGTAAACCTTAATTTGCAAGTTTGAATTAAAAAAAGAACTTGCAAATTATAAGTTAATTTTTTTCCATCTTCATTGTATTATCTTAAATTCTTAATGAAGTATTCAAATATAAGGCTTTTAAAACTTTTGAAGTTATTTTCAAAATTTCAAATATAAGGCTTTTAAAGCATTTGAAACTTATTTAAACACTCTTTTTATAAGATTGTTTTTATATTTTACATTTTTACTTTATCTTAATATAAATTACGAAAGTTATACAAAATTCACTAAAGAAAAAAATCGGCCGGTCCCGGCCCCTTAGGTCCAGAACCGTTCTTGTTCCAATTTTCACCTGCGAGGCACGAAACCGGTAAAATCGATATTTTGAAACCGATAACGGGACGGGTACGGAGACCGACTAGTCTCCTTTTCCATTAGCCCAGCCCGGCCCTTTGACACCCATAATACAATGTGTTTCGACCACGGCCGAACCTGGAGAGAATCAAGCTCGAGTGAGAGGAAGATCGAGGGTAAAATAAAGGCGGTTGATGAAGGAGATAAACAAGAAGCCGAAATATCCGCCATCAGTCGGACATTACAGTGCTGATCACACTTGATATTGGTTGCGGACCTTGTTTTCGTGAGAAAGAAGGACAATTATTTTTTACTTCATTTAGACTTATACTAGTGTCGGCTGTGGTTGTTGATGGTGATGTGGTAGTTGAGGTGAATGAGTGTTGATTGTAGTTGAGAATGATGGTGGCGACAATGGTGGAGATGGTGGGTGGTGATAGTAGATAATGATGGCGGCTATGATTGATGATGATGGTGGTGTGGTGGTGGTGGTGGCGGTGGCGGCATGGTGGTAGTTGATAATGGTAGGCGGTGGTGGCAGTTAATAATGAATATGGATGATACCATCTTAATGAAATTAAGTTTCTATTATAGATCTTAATAATATAGACCTATTGAGACCCATTAAGTGGTTGTGAAGTAAAAAAACAAACACACTTAATGATTAAGATGTGAATAATTAAGATTCGAACTTTAAAAACAAACGCACTTAACGTCTGAGATCTGAATGATTAAGATTCAAACCTCCATTAAGTGCAAACAAATAAGGCCGGAGAAGCTCTAACCAGAAAAACATGGAAAAAAAAGACAAATGAAAATCACAAAATTAGCTCAAGGACTAACCTTACAAATGGGGCGGGTCTTCCCGATCCAAACGACACGTGGAACTGTTTGTCGATTGTCCTTCTGTATCAGCTGTTTAGGAAATAACCCTCTTTTTAATTTACTTGTAATAGATAAATCTTTTAGATTATAGTCTAAAGATCCTTTTTTAGCAAACGAAAATTTCATCAATCTAAAATTTTATAATTTATTGCAAATGCTAGACCACAATCGAATAATTTGTAATCAAACATAAAATTATATGAGCAAACATAGAACCGAGTCTTATATTCCTGAAAGGATAATTTTCCAAAAATTATATTTGCTAGGGACTACATTAGACCCGAGTCTATATTTTGTTACACCTTGCTAGCGGTGGTAAAATGGATAAAATGAAACAATTATCCACCTATATTATTCACTAACAAATTGATTGGATAATAAACTTTTTAGAAAGGGGTCAAATATAGATAAAAATCATATTATCCACTTGGTAAAAGGATAACCAATGAATAACTAATGAGTTTAACTTTTATATTTGCAAAATACTCAAATTGGGGGTTCCTCAAGTTTGGGAGACTAGGAATTCTCCTAAAAGTGATCATATTTAAGAATCCATGAATAATATGAATATCCATATTATCGGCCGGTTAACCTATTTTCTGTTCGTATTGAATATGAATCGAGTCGAATAATTTATTCATTTTTTCATTACTCATTTTCGACCCGTTCATATCCAACCCGGCACAGGGGCGAATCTATAACCCACGTTACGGGGCACGTGAACCCATGGTCCTTCTGCTAAACTAGGTATTTTATGTACGCATTTCTAGAACTGGTCCAGTATTATGTATTGACACCCATGATCCATAAAGATTGAATGGTGCATTTGGTTCAATACTTAATTAATTACTCAAAGAAACAGGGATCAGTTCCCACTTAGAATTTCCCCCCCTATTTTTTTAGTGGTGCACCCATGTTCTAGAAATCCTAGATCCGCCTCTGACCTGACCCACCCATTTGCCCCCCTACACCTTGCTGTTGATACCTAGTGATTTAGCTTGGTACTTATATATAACAGTGTATTTAAGCTTAATGGAAAGCTAAAGGAATTCCTCACAAGATACCAAAGTTGCATTTTTACTAATAAATGTATTTAGCCTAAAAATCGGATAAAAATTGAATTTATACGCGATTTTAAGGATACATGATATAACTTGATGCAAATTAAGAGAATAAATTAATATTAAAATTTACGATAAAATAATAAATGCAAACCACTCGAATCGAACAACCTTGTCCCTCGAATTCGATCACCCTTGCACCAAGAGATGTCTCAACTGATGTATGAACAGAATAACAAGATGATAAAAGCTAGAAAGTGATAGTATATTTCTTTATGTTTCATAATGTGATGTGTTTTACAAATGACCAGACTCCTTTTATATAGTAGGGGATTCCTATTCTTGATACAATTCTATATAAGGTAAAAAAATCTCATGATTTGCTAATTAATCGGCCTATCCTTGATACGCTCCGAGATTTCTACCATGATCTACAACCGATCACAGCTATTTCGTCCTTCTATTATTCAGTTTGGCAAACTTCCCTCTATTTCTCCTGATCTTAATTTTATTCGGTCCCGGGGTTGCGAGCTTGATGATATAACCTCGCACCTCGGTTCGATATAATTTGAGGTTGAATCTTAACCTATCATATTCCAGTCTCGATTATTCACACAAGGGGCGAGCCCGATTTTGACCGTATAAAGATAGTCCCCTCGTTTCTCGGAGAGAAGATGATGAGAAACGATATGAACTTCCGAATCCCGTCTCGATGGACCATGACATAAGCAGCGAATGATCACTGAGACACCCGACTATGACGTAAGTAACAAACGGATACCAAAACGTCCTGTCAGTCAAGTTATTGGCATTAAATGCCTGTCACTCTGGTCGGCAACTACGAGTTCTGAACCATCATCAGCAAGCTATAAATACCCTAACCTTCATTCATTCAAACATTACGTTTAAAGCTCCTCCTATTCTTGTTTTTCAAAAATCCCTTTGCATTGCAACTCTTGAACCCAAATTTCTTGAACTTTTAGCAAACTTCATACCTTCCCAATTTCCTTTCTTCTGTTCTACAATGGTGAAAACTTCTAATACTATACCGCAAAAGGACGCGGCCTCTTCATCACGACCCGCTGGAGATGGGGCTGCGGCGGAACCTCACCCTGAGGAGTTCGTTCCGACAGGGTTCCCGACCGTTGCTGATTTTAAGGTTGAAAAGACTTCTTCGGTACCGGGCCGATGCGAGCCGGTCTCAAGGTACATATGCACAATCACCAATGATCTCCTCACCAAGGTTAGATAGGATTGAAACTAGGCTAACATGCATGTGGTGGTGCCTTTGCCCGAAGAGTCTATCACTACCCACGTGGAGGGTTTCTAAGTGTTTACACTTACCCCTTCATGTTGGGTCCATTAGACATGATCATCATTGCCTTCTGCAAGATGTACGACATGTCTCTTGGCCAAATCCGCCCTTCCTTTTGGAGAATAGTGATTCTTCTTCGATTCTTCGTAAGCAAAATCAAGGGGTGTCCCTTCACCCTCGATCATCTTATGTGCCTCTACAGTACCCGACTCTATTGAGGGGGGATGATCAAGTTTGCTCGCCGGGATAGTAGGGCCTCGTTCTCGAGTATAGACGAGGCTTGGTAACGAGGTTAGATGGGCCAATTTGTTCGAATAAAGACTTCAGACTTGATCCCTACCGAGGACATGTCATTTCCTGAGAAATGTAACATGAAACGTAAGTAGTACTTTGACTTGAAGATTAGATCTTGTTGTTTTCCCTCTTATCTCCTTTCTTATCAATGTTTTTGGTGTTGCAGCTCTGGCCCAGATGCCGAACGTAGTTCCTGAACTCAAGGAATGGGTCGAGGGCCTTGTGTCATAGAGACCATATTCCGAGCGAGCCTTGATGGAATTATCTAAGGGTCTATGGGAGGCCCGTAATCATGGTAAGTTTTCTTTCCTGATGTAATAATGTTTGATTTCCTCCTTTCGCTGTCGAATTCTTATCTATTTTCTCTTGTAGATCTCTCTAAGGACGTTGCTATGAGGCCTCTATCCGGTGATGAGGATGTTCCTCTCGAGTACCCTGCTCCGAGGTAGGGTGATGAAAAGAAGAGAAGAAGGGCTCCGAGTTCCCCGAACTCGAAAAAGAAAAAACCGAAGAAGAGGTCGTGCAAGCCCAAGGGAAGCACCGACACTCTATCCTCAGACTCAATCCACCAGTGCTCTATCCACGAGCTTGGGGGATTGACGTTATTGGGTCCCCTCAGATTTCAGACGCCATGATTCGCGAGGCCAGTATGTTAGAAAGTCGTTCTTACGAGGGGCTTCAGGGGCAACTGATATCCACCACTTCTTGGATGTATTAGAGTCCACTGCTTCATAAGAGGTCACCGGGCTTGGTGACTTGCCGGTGCCAATGAAGGTACCGCCATCGGGTGCCAGCAGATCTTCATCGAGCCCAAAATTGTTGGATAGATTCCCGGCCTTAAGTGTTAACCGCGACCGCAGGCGGTCGGTACTTTTTTCTGTCTCAGAGGATGCCCGGGTTTTCTTTGCCCCCGTGGGAGTTGCTAGCTACCTTATTTGCTTGGTGACCAAAGAGGACCAGACCATGATGGACGCGGTGGAAGAACCATGCGTATTCAATAAGGCCCAACATGCTTTGAATCGGGTAACTTTGAGTGTCATTTCATTACTTATTTTAAATTTGAAGTTGTAAATAATCCTAACAGCCCTCTATACGCTTGCAAGCCTCAGTATTGAATCATGAGGCTTTCCTCCGCATCTGAGAGGAGTCAACCCAGCACGAGGTTGAGGTTCGGGAGCTCACTAAAAAGAGGGATACCTACAAGCTTCTGCGTGAGAAGCTTCAGGCCGAGCTAGAAGTGTCTCAGAAGGAACATGCCGAGATGGCCGAGCAGGTATTTCGAGTACTTCACGATAGTGAAGACGAATGGGACATAGTAGCTAATGATCCGATCTTGCACGTTTGATAGAGGATTGAATAGATCGGTCATCTCCAGGAACATGTAGATACGATACAAGCTGAGGCTGAGGAGTTCAAGAAAAATATGGACCTCTTAGCCTCGAAAAAGGAAGATGTCCAAGATAGAAGAAGCCAGGGCCCAAAATTGAGGTCCATATTTTCCTTTTTCGAGGCTAAGAGGTCCATATTTTTCTTCCCCACCCTTACAATAAATCCTATCGATCGAGACCCTCCCTTTACGAAGTAATTTCCTCGCTAAAATTGATACCCGAAAGTAATGCATATCCGAAGGTAAACCCCCCCTCCCCCAGTATTCGAGGTTGATCGTAGAACCTCGGATATTGTTGAATTGACCTTCGGTACTGATTCATAATTGGGATCAATTCTAAGTTAGCACGATCCATTGTTGCCTCGTCAAAAACCTTTCCGAAAAACCCATTTTGGACAAAACCTGTCTAAGGAAAAAAGAGTGCAATGCGTGCTTTCAGACCTAAAAATTTCGTACCGCTTCTTGTTGACCACCTGCAAGTATTAGTGCAGTATAAAAAGGAAATGGAATGGGGTCGTACCTTAGCAGTAATATCGTTTTAGGTGAGATATATTCCAATTGCTCAGTAACTGTTCTCCGTTCATCATGCCGAGCTTGTAGGACCCTTTCTCGGTGACCTCAAGAATCTGGTACTATCCTTCCCAATTCGGACCCAATCTCCCTTTGTTCAGATTCCGACTATTTATGTTGACTTTCCTTAGCACTAAGTCCCCGACATTAAAATATCAAAGGTAGGATATTCGATTGTAGTACCTCTCAATCCGTTGTTTTTGGGCAGCCAACCGAACAAGGGCGGCTTCACGCCTTTCATCCAATAACTTCAAGCTCGTGCTCATGGCCTCGTCATTTGATTCCTTTGTTGCATATCGGTATTTTATACTTGGCTCCCTGAATTCGAAAGGAATTAGGCTTTGGTGCCATAAACCAATGAGAACGGAGTATCCTCGGTACTGATCTTCGCAATCATGCGGTATGCCCAAAGGACTTCGGGTAGGATCTCCTTCCATTTCCCTTTTGCGTCGGTTAACCTATTTTTAAGGTTTTGGATGATGGTTTTGTTGGTCGATTCAGATTTCCCGTTTCCACTAGGATGATAAAGTGTCGATAAGATTCTTTTGATTTTATGATCTTCGAGAAACTTAGTCACTTTACTGCCGATAAATTGTTTCCCGTTGTCACACACAATTTCGGATGGCATCCCAAACCTACATATGATGTGGTCCCAAATTAAGTCAATGACCTCCTTCTCCCTAACCTTCTCATATGTTTGTGCTTCAACCCACTTAGAGAAATAATCAACCATAAATAAGATAAATTGATCCTTACCTGGTGCCCATGGAAGAGGGCCAACGATGTCCATTCCCCACTTCATGAATGTCCATGGTTGTTGCGCCCCCCTTTTTATCGCAAAATCGGGTTTCAAAATTTTGGGACAACTCCTTTCCTTTTAGGAAAGGGGTATGGAAATTGAAGAGTCTCCACCTAACGGATTTAAGGTACGTTAGGGCACCGAATGCAAGTAACTCATATAACCGATTTGAGTTACCAGAGATTGGGTAAGGACTTGAAGTTACCTTGAGGGGAAGGTGTTAGGCACCCCTCGAGGTCCACAACGATGGGTCCCGACCAAACTCAATTTTGAATTAGTCATTAAGCAAATAAAACAATTTAAGCACATAGAGATTATTAAAAACAATAATAAGGGAGTTCCTAGGTTTCTTAGCCTATAGGATCACATCTGTGCAATACTCGGTAAAACTTCCTCAACTAGATGGGTTACACGTGGCATTAGCGTACAGGCCATCATATCCTTTACTACCCAATTACCCTCCCCTTAGCGGTTATAAGCAGTTTTAATTAGACGAACTCTATGCGTGCATTACCCGTCCCTTCCTTATGGCCCTGGAGGTGTTTAGGACCTCTAATTTAGGCAGTTCGAGACTCTCCTAAGGTGCTTAAAGGAGAATATCTAAGCGACAGCAAAGAACATGTAAGACTTTCAAGTAAAGAACAATTAAGGGGCTCATGTTTACCTCCACAAATAAACAGATAATTAGCACGTCTCAAACAACAAGATTTTAGATGTTTCAGAAAAGTCCTAGAAGAGGATATCTAGGTGAGCATGACAAGCAGAGAATATGCAGCACTGTGTTAAGGCGAAGTGATAGAAATATAATCAGTTTGCCTACTAATTTTGGCACATGATGAATCTGGGCAATTCACAAATAATTAAACAAATCACAGTTTTACCATTTGCAAGATTTCAATTATAAGCATGATATCTAGGTGTTGAGACTTCTTTTTATACTATCTAGACATAGGCGTAGTATTCAGGCGAGTGCAATAGAAGTCCTAAAACATGTTTCTAATGCACAAAGGAGAACTTTATGAACATGATTATTAGGCACAACTAATAACAACCTAGTGACAGGATTTCTAAGCAGGCATGCTATATGCAACATCTTTTAGAAAATCAGAAGTTTTAGAACAAACTATATGATGCCTACGAACATGCTTTCTAATGCACAAATGATCCTAAGAGAATGATTCCTAATGCAAGAAAAGTGATTATGTGCAGTGTGGAAGGGACAACCCCAGTGTGCCAGAGTTTGAAGGAATCTCATGGATTCCTAGGCAGTACACACACTGGAGGGACAAAACTTAAGTAATCTAAGAGTAGAAGTGAGAGTGCTTGGCATAGTTGAGAAGATAGTATAAAGGTAAAATCTTTAGGAGTGAAAATTACTTCAGGAGTAGCAATAGTTTAGGAAAACATATTAGGAGTGAAAAATACTTCAGGAGTAGCAATATTTTAGGAAAACATATTAGGAGTGAAAAAAAAATGTTGAAAATCTTTTGAAGGAAAGGAAGGTTCAGCAACAACAACATGGTCACAAAAGCATCATATTGCCCAGACTCAACTTTAGTTTGTCAATTAGTTCTAAGTGTACAAACCATTATAGAAAAGGGAGCAGGGGTTGGGAACACAAGACACTTGAAACAGGAGCACATAAGGAGGATAAGAAGGAGAGCATATTGAACAACAAGTACACATAACAAGTAAGGGCTGATTGACAACCAGCAACCAAATTCATAGCATTAGAACACAAACTACTGACTCAGAGTCATAATAGGGAAATCATACTCGAAGCTAAAGTGGTAATAGCTAGTAAACCATAGAGACAAAATGCAGGAATAGTCATGACGAGGACAGGGGTCTACCACACAGAATTAGACATGCCAACTAGGGTTAATCAGATAAATTAGGAGTCTGAGATACTAAAATGAGCACGCTAGTTGAAGGAAGTAAATAGGAAAGATAGAAGTACTTAAAGTAAGGTAAACATGCTGGTTAAAGTAATAAACAAGAAGAGTGAAATTTAAACATGTTGATTAGGCAGTAACAGAGTTAATTAGACAGTAGTTATGCTAGTATAGAAAGACACAACCTTAATTGAAGCAAAGAAACAAGGATCACGTAGATTTGAATCTCAGAATGACATTATGATAGGAACATACCAGTTAAGGAAGCAAATATAGAAAGTAAAGTAGGTAGAATTCCACAGTCTAGCCTTGGCTTTCAGCCGGCTAGACAAGTAATGAACCCAAGTAGCAGAAAGGAAGATGAGAGAAAACTTGTTGTGTGTGTGTGTGTGAACTATATCGTTCGTCCCCTTTCAGAGGTAGAATAAGAGTGTATATATAGAACTTAGGGAGTAAATCAAAATAAGGAAAAGAGAGTCAGAATTCAATCAATTAAGGACAATCAAATAATCACAAAATCAATTCCCATAAAGGAGCCCGGACTAGACCCCTTAATTGAGGGGAAATCAATTAACGGTCACAACAGGGGGTTCCATTAAGTTAAAGACTCAAAATCATACCATATAGGGAGTCAGTAGAAATCCCAAAACCATACTAATAACTAATTAAGGAAAGTATGATCAATTGAGGTCACAAATAAAGAAACAAATAAAATTTCAACACAAAAATTATAACAGGGTATTTAATAGGAAATAATCAGTAAAAATATTTAAAGAATACTGATTTATGGGCAAGAATTACTCAGATTCTCTAAATATAAATCGACTAAGTAAAACCTCACAGAAATACAAGATTTAACAAGAAAAGCAGGTTCGAACCAGTAATAGAGATCAATTAGGGCAAAAATCCCAAAGAATACTGGATTTAACAGGGAAAACATTTGAATCCAAAAGATGAATATGACTGGCATCACAGAAATAACCAAAATATCGAAACAAAATTGAAGAAATCAACATATCACACAGAATCGTCTAGGGTTTGAACATTCATGCAAAAATTAGTCAAGATGATGAAGAAAAAATTAATTAAACACTGAGAAGTTAGAAAAATCTTTGAAGCAAAGTCTGGGATGAACCCTAGTTTTAGAAAGAGTGATTAAAAATTGAAATTGTTAATTAAAACAAGGGATTTTAAAGGAAAACACTTAATAATACTCGAGTTGCCTCAAATATATAAAGATCTCAGAAGGATCGATAGTATCGAACTAGGGTTTTTAGAAAATAGAGAAGATGAAGAGAACCAGTAAAAACCCTATGGATTCGTAATAAAAACAAAAGGAAATCCTTACTTATAAACGAAAATGGTCTGAGACAGGCCGGTAAAATAAGTTTCAAAACCAGAACAGGTTGGGTTTCCTCGAGATCTTCTCAAGGACTCATGAAATCAAAGAGCCATGGAGTATAGGAGACTAGGGGTGGTCGGATAATGCACGAAAACACCATAGAAGGGAGCTTCTCACCGGTGACGGCGATTAGGGTTAGGGTGAGTTGAGAGAGAATTGGAGGGGTGAGGGAACGGGTGACAACGGAATGAGAGGGGTTAGGGTTGATTAGGGATTAATAAGGTAAGTTTAATCGTGGATGTTGATCTAAAAGTTCAACGGCCACGATTAGAGGGGTTATTGGGTCGGACATGTATAAGGATTGGGCTTAAGGGGTTTGGGCTGGTTTTTTTGGTTAATTAAAAGGGGTTTTTGCTGGTATTAAAAGAGGTTAGATCTAGAATAAATTTGTTATTTGTTAAATACCCGAATAATTGACAAAAAAAAAAATAATTTATAAAAATAATTAACAGATTAAAAAGGATTTTCGTGCATAGAAATGCTTTAAAATAATTATTCAATATTTTAAAAATACACCAGGCTATTTTCTCGAAAAATAATGTAATAATGCATGCATGAGCTATAATTGCAAAGTTATTGTAATTACAACCTAATAACTGCAAATGTGGCTATTTGTGAAATAATTTAAGCTAAATATAAATATAAATAGCAAAATTAAGCCATGAAGTTATTATAAAGTCATTTGTAATGGAGTTAGTAATTATTTATATAAATAAAAATACTAGGATAAGTTAATTAAAAACCTTAAAAATGCGAAAATTATGGAAAATTTTAATTGATGCTAATGCATAGTTTTAAAGGTATATATGCAATTTTGAAAATATCATAGGGAAAAATTGGGTATCAACAGCTGCCCCTCATTATCCGGGAAGGATGAAAAGAGTTGTCGGGTAAAGATATGATGGCCAATTTTGACCGAGCGAGATGGTTTGAGAGATTTCAAAGAACTGGAGAAGGATTACTCCTGTTGGGGTAGCGGTTGCTTATCGGGTCACCTGCAAGCAAAGATATACTACGAGTATCTATTTGTGCGGGAATTTAAACATGATGTAGATTCCCTTAAGACCATGAGAATTGTCTTTGGACGGTTGAGGATGACGTCCTTAGACCATGATGTCCTGGGCCATGAACTGTTCAGTGAGGAATTCGCAGGCCATGAAATGGTGTTCTCGGGCTTGAAAATGAAGCCTCCGAACCATGACGCCTTTGAATAATGATATGAAAATGTGAGAGATCCTCAGACCATGACATGGTGTCTTCCGGCTATGAGGATGATGCCTTTAGACAATGACACCTTTGGACAGGTTGGCGATATTTCAGCCCATGATATGCAAAGACATGATGCTAGGGGCGACAAGACAGGGCTTAGTCTTGTATAAATTTGAGGGCAGAGCTTAGGCCGAAAGAAGAGAAATTAGATAGTGTCGGAGAGACAATGCTTAGTCTCGGCAAATAAAAAGGCAATGATTGGCCTCATGCAAATATGGAGACAGAGCTTAGTCTCATGCAAGATTTTGGGACAGTGCTTAGTCCCATGCAGATGGAAGGCAGTGCTTAGCCTTTTTCAGATATGGAGGCAGGGCTTAGCCTCATGCAAATATGGAGACAGAGCTTAGTCTCATGCAAGGTTCGAGGCAGGGCTTAGTCCTATGCAAATGGAAGGCAATGCTTAGCCTTATGCAGATATGGAGGTAGGGCTTAGCCTTATGCAAATATTCGGGACAAGGCTTAGTCCCATGTAATGTTCGGGACAGGGCTTAGTCCCATGCAGATAAAAGGCAATGCTTAGCCTTATGCAGATATGGAGGCAGGGCTTATCCTCATGCAAATATGGAGACAGAGCTTAGTCTCATGCAAGGTTCGGGACAGGGCTTAGTCCCATGCAGATGGAAGGCAGTGCTTAGCCTTATGCAAATATTTAGGACATGGCTTAGTCCCATTCAAGATTCGGTACATGGCTTAGTCCCATGCAGATGGAAGGTAGTGCTTAGCCTTATGCATATATGGAGGCAGAGCTTAGCCTCATGCAAATATTTGGGACAAGGCTTAGTCCCATGCAGATAAAGCAAATAGCATATGATAGCATAGTATTCTTGGGCAGTAGATTCAGTATCACGATTGTCATGCAGGTTATGATTCCGAGGTGTGCATATTATTCGTTCCTATGTTCAAAGAAAAATTGTGAGTTCTGTGAGAGGGGAGGTCGGTTCGTGCCTCCGTCGGCTTGCTTGACTTGCTTTGCTCAGTCTGAAGATCCTGTTCAAATCATTGGGGTTAGCATTTGCTAAATAGATTTATTTCACAATCAATCATGCATAGTTTTCAAAGTCATAGTAAAAATAAGTTTTTTAGAAATTGGTTAGATGAACCAATGACTGTGACACGATCCGAGACATCGCGACTTCTCATGACGTAGAATTTTGAGGGTCCTCCTCAAAATTCTTCCCCAGTTAAGAGGGAGAAATATTTCTGACTGCTGTATATGCTTCGGCTGAACTTGCTTTGGAATTTTGAGGGCCCTCCTCAAAATTCTACCTCAGTTTCTGATTGTGGGGGAAATAAGATTTTTATTGAATTGTGACCGAACCCATAGGGCTGCCTACGTATCCCCTTTTAAACGGGAATCAGGTCGAGCGTAGTTAAATTACATCATACATGGAAAACATAAATAGTTACACATAATATCACTTGACTGCATCTGAACTGATTGGTTTTGTCCATACTTCTCTGTCCATTTCTCCGAGTATGAAGGCTCCTCATGTTAGTACTCTGTGAACCATGTAAGGACCTTGCCAGTTGGGAGAGAATTTCCCTTTGACTTCATCTTGATGCGGAAAGATCTTCTTCAACACCAGCTGCCTCGGTGTGAACTGCCTCAACTTGACTCTTTTGTTGAAGGCTCTGGACATCCTGTTCTGATAAAGTTGTCCGTGACACACCGCGTTCATCCTTTTTCCGTCTATGAAGGCTATCTGCTCATAACGTCTCTTTATCCATTCTGCATCGCTGAGCTCAGCTTCTTGTATAATCCTCAAGGAAGGAATCTCTACTTCAGCGGGAATAACAACTTCAGTACCATAAACCAGCAAATAGGGTGTTTCCCCAGTTGATGTGGGGACTGTGGTACGCTATCCTAGTAAGGCGAATGGTAGTTTCTCGTGCCACTGTTTGTGATTCTTTACCATTTTCCTCAGTATCTTCTTGATATTTTTGTTGGCGGCTTCTGCGGCTCCATTCATTTGAGGTATGTATGCTGTGGAATTCTTGGTCTTGATTTTGAAAGTCTCGCACATGGATTTCATCATATCACTATTGAGATTGGCGGAATTGTCAGTGATGATGGATTCTGGAACTTCGAACTGACAAACAATCTAGTCACAGACAAAATCTTCCACAACCTTCTTAGTCACTGCTTTGTAAGATGCTACTTCGACCCATTTGGTGAAGTAATCAATAGCTACCAAGATAAACCGATGCCTATTTGAGGCGGTGGGCTCGATTGGACCAGTGACATCCATTCCCCAGGCGACGAATGGCCAAGGTGAGTTTGTTTCATTGAGCTCATTCGGCGGCACTTTTATATCTGCATGCACTTGACATTGGTAACATTTTTGAACATATCAGATGCAACCTGCCATGGCCATCCAGAAATAGCCGGCCCTGAGTATCTTCTTGGCCAAGACAAATCCATTCATATGCGGGCCGAAGGTTCCGGCATGTATCTCTTTTAGAAACTTAGACGCTTCTTTCGCGTCGACACACCTCAGTAATCCCAAATCAGGAGTTCTTCTATATAGGGTTCCTTCGCTGTGGAAGAAACTGTTGGACAATCTCCGAAGCGTGTGTTTCTGAGTATGGTTTGCGTGCTCCGGGTATTCTCCTTTTGTCAGATACCTTTTGATGTTGTGGAACCAAGGTTTCCCATATGTTTATTCTTCGACATGAGCCCAATATGCCGGCTGACTATGGATCATTATTGGGATAGGATGAATGAAGTTCTTGTTTGGATGTTGTATCATTGATGACAAAGTGGCCAATGCATCATCAAACTCATTCTGAATTATGGGAACATGTCGGAACTCTATCTTTGTGAACCTGTTCCTCAATTCCTGCACATGGTACAAATATGGTAATATCTTGGAATATTTGGTTGCCCATTCTCCTTGTACCTGGTGCACAAGAAAATCTGAATCCCCGATCACCAACAACTCCCGAATGTTCATGTAAATGGCCATGCGCATTCCTAATATGCAAGCCTTGTATTCCGCCATGTTGTTAGTGCAAGGGAATCTGAGTTTTGCAGATACCAGATAATGCTGACCAGTTTTCGATACCAAGACGGCTTCAATGCCGACTCCTTTGAAATTCGACACTCCGTCAAAGAACATTCCCCAACCATCATAGGATTTAGCAATGTCTCCTCCTACGAATGATACCTCTTTATCGGGAAAATATGTTTTCAGGGGTTCGTATTCTCCGCCCACAGGGTTTTCAGCAAGGTAGTCTACTAGTGCCTGTCCCTTGACTGATTTTTGAGTTACATAGACAATGTCGAATTCACTCAACAATATTTGCCATTTGGCCAGCTTGCCAGTGGTCATAGGCTTCTGAAAGATATACTTCAAAGGATCCATTCTTGATATGAGATATGTTGTATAGGCACAGAAGTAATGCCTCAGCTTCTGAGCTATCCAGGTCAAGGCACAACAGGTTTGTTCCAGCAAAGAATACCGTGCTTCAGGTAGTGGATGGCCTGTTCTTTCCTTCCTATTTCGTCGTGCTGCCCCAAGACGCAGCCGAAAGCTCCATCTAGCACTGTAAGGTAGAGTAGCAATAGTCTACATGGCTCTGACGGGACCAATACTGGTGGTGTTGATAAGTACTCCTTGATTTTGTCAAAAGCCTTTTGTCAATCTTCGGTCCAACTAGTTGCAGCATCCTTCTTCAACATCTTGAAAATTGGCTCACATATAACTGTGGATTGGGCTATGAATCGGCTGATGTAGTTTAGCCTTCCCAGAAAACTCATTACATCCTTCTAAATCTTTGGCGGTGGTAGCTCTTGGATGGCTTTGAATTTTGACGGATCCAATTCTATCCCTTGGCGGCTGACGATGAATCCCAATAACTTTCCGGCAGGAACCCCGAATGCACATTTTGCGGGGTTTAACTTCAGGTTGTACTTCCGCAGTCTATCGAAGAATTTCCTCAAGTCTGCTATATGATTCATGGCCTTCTTGGATTTAATGATGAGATCGTCCACATACACCTCAATATCTTTATGTATCATGTCATGAAAGATAGTAGTCATGGCCCTCACGTAGGTGGCCCCAGCGTTCTTTAGGCCGAACGACATCATCTTGTAACAGTACACCCCCAGGGTGTAATGAAAGAGGTTTCTCAGCGTCCTTCCCGTCCATCCAAATATGATGGTAACCGGCGAAACAATCTACAAAGGACTGGAGTTCATGTCTGGCACAACTGTCGATTAAGATGTGTATGTTTGGAAGCGGGAAATCATCCTTTGGGCTGGCTCTGTTGAGATCACGATAGTCGACACAGATTCTAACCTTCCCATCCTTATTTGGAACGGGCACGATGTTGGCTAACCAGGTTGGGTATCCCACTACCTTGAGGACCTTGGCCTTAATTTGCTTAATAACTTCCTCTTTGATTTTCAGACTCATGTCATGCTTGAATTTCCTGAGTTTCTGCTTCACTAGTGGACACATTAGGTTTGTGGGCAACTTGTGGGCCACAATAGATGTACTTAATCCGGTCATGTCATCGTACGACCATGGGTGATGTCCTCATACTCTTTCAAAAACTGTGTGTACTCTTCTTTTTCTGACGGCGAGAAAGTGAATCTCCTTGACAGTTTCAGAATCTCCTAAGTTGATTATTTCAGTCTCGTCCAGGTTAGACTTAGGCTTGTTCTCAAAGTCCTCCACTTCTTTGACAATTTCCTCAGGTATGACATCCTCTTCTTCTGAATAACTATCCTTTTGTTGCGTTGCCTCATTACATGTCACAATTATCGGTTCATCGAGATAGGAAATAGTAACGCTGTATAGATAAAGATATGAGAGAGAATAGGTAATGGTAATCATTAATTCATTGAAAGTGCCAAACACATGCGGTTTTCAATAATTAAAACAACGTTTTGGAATATTGAAAACATTATTTTAAACAAAATGCAGAAAGGGAAATCATAATTCAAAAAAATAAAATAATGTTGTTCAGCCTTGCTAACCCGGGACTCGTCGGGCCTTGGATGGTCTGACAGTCCAATTCTTGAGGAATGATCCTCGTTCCACAACTCTGATGGTAGGGCCTTCCTCCCCCTCCTCTTAAAAAATTACACAGCAATCCATGTTATCATCTTCTAGGAACAGGTTCCTCAAGGCGGCCAATGCTTTTTTCTCCTCTGATCCCCATATGATATCGGCTTGCTGGAATGTCTGACTCAGGTGCGGTACAGGCTGCTCAAGTGGACAGTAAAGACCACGCCATGGTGGTGACCAGTCTTGATACTATTGCCAGGTGTATTGATATCCTAGTCCAAAAGTGGTACCATTTTACTTTAGCTGTATTGGTTTTGAGATACCCTAAAGATTTTTGCCAAAACCCTTGCCGGGTTCATGTCCTCTCCATGCTAGTATATTTTCTGTCTTGCTACTCCACCACTTATCCTTCTCGATCGCGTTGACCCTCTCGATATGATGATAAGTCTCTCCACCTAGCTTTCTTTTATTTTCAACCACCGGGATGGTCTGACGGGTGTAAATAAGGTTTCTCCCGTCTCCATGGATAATCACTTCTTGGTGGTTCCACTCGAACTTCACTGCCTGATGCAAAGTTAACGCTCCAGCCCCAGCGGCATGTATCCACAGTCGTCCCAACAACAGATTGTATGATGCAGATATATCCACCACATGGAACTCGACATCAAACCATGTAGGCCCCATCTGTAGACAAAGGTTGATATCTCCAATGGTAGCTCCCTGAAACCCATCAAATGCCTTCACATTCATAGTCCCTTCTCGTATTTCATACAGGACTTTCTTCAGTGTTGTCAATGGGCAAAAATTGAGACTGGATCCTCCATGTATCAGAACTCTGACAATGAAATTGTCCTCACATTGCACGGTAACGTGCAGTGCCCTATTATGATTCAAACCCTCGGGTGGAAGCTCGTCCCCGTGGAAGGTGATTTTGTGACTTTCCAGCACCTGTCCCACCATATTGGCCATTTCCCCGCCACTGATATTGTTAGGTACATATGCCTCACTTAACAACTTTAAGAGAGCATTCCTGTGCGTTTTCGAATTTTGTAGTAGTGACAGGATAGTTATGTAAGCAGGAGTCCTGTTCAAATGATCGGTGACTGAATACTCCCTTGCTTGCACTTTCCTCCAAAGGTCATCCGGGCGTGTTTCAATAACAAGCGGTCTGTTAGAATCCTGCTTACTGGATTCTCCCAAATGCTCTGGTGTATAGACTCTTCCTATTCTGGTCATTCCTTGTGCAACACCAGATTCTTCTATTTTGTCTTTCCTTTTCTTCTAGCTTCGGCCACATAATCCCAGGGTACAACCTTGGTGTCTAAAGGTGGTGTGGTTGACAATGTCACTGTGAAAGGTGTTGCTACTTCCACTTTGAATGGAATAGGCGCAGCTGCGGGGGTGCTATCTCAACTTAAAATGGAACTGATGCAGCTACCTCAACCTCCACTGGCGGCTTTATTTGTACTATAATAGGATTGAGCGTGACTGCGGGTTTCTTAGGATTGTCACCCTCTTTGATAAGTCCAATTGATCCCTCGGGATCCCATTCCTTATCGGTCCCTATCACATTGATACCTTCACCCTTATGATTTGGGAGGGGGTTGTTGCGGACCTTAGGTGTAGCTTCTTTGGCTTGAATGACCTTATTATCAATCAAGGCATGGATCTTATCCTTCAGTGTTCGACACTCGTCAATGGTGTGCCCTTTCATGACAAAATGATATGCACATGTCTTATCTGGGTTGACCCATATGGATGAATTCTCCACGATCACAACAGGGATAGGAGTGACGTAACCAGCAACTTTCAGCCTTTCATACAGCTGGTCAATGGGTTCAGCAATGGCAGTGTATTGTTTATGTGGTCTATGGTCAAAGTTAGGCCGAGGTCTTGGGTAGTTTGGACGAGTTGGAGGTGACTGAAAGTGAGAGGGTTGGGAATTATATGTGTGATAAGCAGTGGCTGTTTGGGAATATCTAAGAGGTGATGATTGATATGTGGGTGGAGGTGCTTGGTATCTAAGTGGGGAGGTTTGGTATACAAGTGGAGTTTTGGATCCTTGGGCGACCATTATTGTTCCCGCATATTTCTTCCTTGATATACCCCCTGACTGCAATGCTTTATTTGTGGCCTGCAATGCCTCAAAGTTTGTCACTATACTGCTTTTAATGCCCTCTTCAATCCTTTCTCTGAGTTTGATGATATGGAGAACTTATGGTTTTCAATAACCATAAATCTTTCATAGTACTGCGGATCCTGTGCTCTGACGAAGATCTTGTTCATATGTTCCTCGTCCAATGTCGGCCCGACTTTGGCTGCTTCTGACCTCTAACAAGTGGCATACTCACGGAAGGTCTTAGTGGACTTCTTCTTTAAGTTCTGAATGTAGAAGACATCTGGCGCATTCTCTGTGTTAAACCTGAATCTGTCCATGAAGTTAGAGGCCATACTCACCCAGTTGGCCCACTTCTTAGGATCCTGGCTGATGTACCAGGATAAAGCATCTCCTGTAAGACTCTTCATGAAAATATTCATCCGGATCCTTTCATCCTTTCCTACCCCTACAATCTTGTCACAATAAGTCTTCAGATGAACCCTGGGATCACCTGTTCCGTCAAACATTTCGAACTTGGGAGGTTTGTAATTCTCCAGCAGCTCTACATCTGGTTGTATGCATAGGTCTTCATAGTTCAGACCTTCTATCCCTTTTCCTCTTTCGACGCCTTGAACCCGACTTGTCAACTTCTTGAGCTCTTCAGCCAGGTTCTTAATAAGCAGGTCCTTAGTGGATTTGGGTGTATAGGATACGGGCTGAGTGGAGTGAGGTAAGGTTTCCACGTATATAGGGTTGTTTTGGTGACCGGGAATTTGGGTATAATGGTGATCATTGGTGGAGTTCTGGGATTCGGGAATGATTTGTGGGGTATTTTATGGAGTATGGTAGGTGTTTTGCTGACATTGTGGAGGGATAGTTTAATTCTGTGGTGGGGTTGTGTAATGGTGAGGTGCGGGAGGATTTTGTAGGCGCTTGTTGGGTGTGTTTTGCGGTGGTGCAGGGTTCTGAGTGTTTAAATGGTTGACATCTGGGATATTAAGTGTGAGGGATAGATTTGATAAGCTCCGGACCTGCTCGAGATCACCCTGGAGTTCTAGTATTTTCTTCTCAAGTCGCGATACCACATCATTTGGGGCCTGAGTACCTCGGCCATCGGAAGCTTCTGCATGTTCAACATTTGTGTTGTTGTCTTTTCTGGTGCCGTTCAAATCATCCATCTTTGCTTTCCCTTGGTCTTTTGGTGGACTTGGAGGAGGAGAAGGTGAAGGGCCCCTGGATCTAGTATGATAAGCTGATGATGCCAGTATGCACGAACCAACCTTTGGGGAGTGAGAATAATCAAAAAAAAAGAAAGAAAAACAAAGGTAGCCAAGTCATTAAGAGTTCTGAAAAAAATATTTGCAGTATTTAAACACATATTGTAGAATGTAAATTCGCGTCCTATTTTGGGAGCCTCGTTGTGCCCGAGGTAGGCCTAGCGACAAGTTTTTTTTGGAGAATTTAGATGCCAATAAATGCCTCATTTCATTAATATATATAAAAATAGACGAATCCCAAAACGACACTAAAATAATAAAAGATAAGTCCCTACCGGCACTTGGCGTTATTACATTTAGAGAAGCAAATAAATCTAATCTACTTGGTCCTAGAAGGACCTTCCCCAAGCTTGATCTTTCTGACTCCATCAATCAAGTCCCCAAGTTTGCGCATGCCCAACAATAGGTATACCCTCGCTATATGTCCTCATTCGCTTCCCTCAGCATTCTGGCAGTCGACGATTCTTTTCCTTGTCTTTTCTCCCAGCTCCATCAAGCCCTGCTCCAGATATTCTACCCTTTCATGGGAGGTGATAACCATTTCCCTCCATTCCTTGATTAATCTCTTGTCTGTCTCGTGTATCTCCTGATGTTCGGCCTCGGAGTCATAAACCCTCTTGTGCAACTTGTTGTATTTTACTTGGGTTTCTGCATCTACATCTTTGACCCTGTTTTCTCGACCAATTCCTGGCTCAACTTTCCCAGCTAAGTTTTCCTCTATCCATGCCGGGTAAAAGGGTGCATGTCCCGCATGATACCTGTCCGATTCGATGGTGTCTTTCTCCACAGTAATCTTTGAATTCCACATATGCTGAGCTTGACACTTGTAAGGGATGTCGTCATCCTAAAAATCTGCCCGAAAATGACTTATCTTCGCGACCCGCGGTATGATCTGCTTCCTGCCTCATAACCCTGATGGGAACATAAGGGTATATCCCCCTTAAACCGATCAATACTAAGTGAGGAGCTTCCCTTGACCTGATGATGAACTCGTCAGTAGGGAACCATTCAAACATCCACTGAACCTGATCCTCAGTCAAATTGGCGAAGAACTCCACCCATTCCTTAGAACTCTCTGGTTGAGCAAACCTGTCCGGAATATAAGTCATCCGTTTAGGGTGATGGAAGGCAATATGGTCATTCCATGCCCTTCGTGGAAACTCCTAGCTATGTTGACCCTTTTGGAGATGCTCCATTAACCACAACTGCAGCAGCAAATTGCAGGCCTCGAAATGTTTGGACCCTTTCTAACAGTGGTCCAAGGCCGATAGGTATCAGCTATAATCATAGGGACTTTGGTGTATGTTTGTCCCTCGATTCCTTCCATTAGAGTCTTAGTGACCATAGCCAGTCTAGTGTGAATTCTTTCCTATTTCGTTGGGAACACTATCATACCCAAGAAGCAAACAATGAACACGAAAAATCTGCGGTGAATATGACCCAAGGAAGTGATGGAAAAATCATCATGGAAAATGCGGTAGGAATTGCTATGAACGTATCTCTCATACAAGTAGTCAAATGGTATATAATATTTCTTTAAGCATTCCAAATCGGCATTCTTTTTCAGACCCATCATCTTTAGAAATCCTCTACCAGTGCAATTTTCTTGTACTAATAGCCCAAGGCTGTCCCAAGGTAGCCCAGCAAATCCCCCGATTTCTTATAGGAGCGGGGTCATATCTATATCCCTGAAGCGAAACACTGATCTTTCACGATCCCAGAACATGGTTTCAGCTTCTAAACATGTTATTTGGTTGGATGTCTAACAAAGAAGGCAAATTTCCCAGGATCTCTTTCACATGTTTTTTGTCACTTGAGGAAAGATCTCCCCACCAATCCAGTAGCAGTGGTGGTATACTACGGACCATGCCGAATTTGGGGACCTCGTGCCTCATTTTCTGCAAAACAAATAAGGTTAGACCCTTTCCCCTTCCAGATTCGACTATTTATATATCCATGATTAGCATATTGGCATTTAGTTCTCCAAAATTAATGCACAAAATGTGGTTGCGTCCGTTGGGATTATGGAAATTCCGGTGGACTTTTGGATAAAGTTTGTCTTAAAGGGTTATTATGTGGACAACATATTAACCCGGATAGGTTTCACCATGATGCATGTACAGTCATAATCAGAGTAAGGTTTCTATGGGGGTCTAGACTGGTACCCTCAAGCGAACAACTTGAGGGGGAAAAGCACAGAACCGTCGATTTCACCGCTGATCGACTAGTTTTACCGCAAATAAGCCTTTTCGAATTTAAAGGGTGATATATAGGAAGAGCGCAACCACTCATCAAGCGTTGCAATAGGATTGATTACGCACGAGTGGAATATGATGTTGAGCATGATTTATACAACAGTAAATAGCATGTTGCCACGTATTTGCACGTTAGGAAAATAATAAATGCGGTATTTAATAATTGAAAGACGTTTAAGAAAGGAAAACAAAGAAATAAGTCAGTTTCTGCAGTAGAGGAAATAATAAATGCTCAAAACGGGAAATTAAATTCACATAAGTGGAAAAGGAAAGGATGCACACGTATTAACAAAAGAAGCATGCTTACAAAAAAACAAGTTTCTTATGGTAAAAGCCTAAAATCCCCAGATGAATGTCCATGGCTGTCGCGCCCCTCTTTTTCTCGCAAAATAGGGTTTCGAAATTTTGGGACAACTTCTTTCCTTTTGGGAAAGGGGTATGAAATTGATGAGTCACCACCTAACGGATTTAAGGGCACCTAATACAAGTAACTCATATAAACTGATTTGTGTTACCATAAATTGGGTAAGGGCTTGAGATTACTTTGAGGGGAAGGTGTTAGGAACCCTGGGTCCCAACCAAACTCATTTTTTGAATTAGTCATTAAGCAAATAAAATAATTTAAGCACATAGATATTATTAAAAACAAGAATAAGGGAGATCCTAGGTTTATTAGCCTATAAGATCACATCTATGCAATACCCGGTTAACCTTCCTCAACTAGAGGGGTTACACGTGGAATTAGCGCACAGGTCATCATATAATTTAATACCCAATTACCCTCCCCTTAGCGGTTATAAGCGGTTTTAATTAGACGAACTCTATGCGTGCATTACTCGTCCCTTACTTATGGCCCTGGAGGTGTTTAGGACCTCTAATTCAGGCTGTTCGAGACTCTCTTGAGGTTCTTAAAGGAGAAAATCTAAGCGACAACAAACAACATATAGGACTGTCAAGTAAAGAACAATTAAGGGGCTCATGTTTACCTCCACAAATAAACAGATAATTAGCACGTCTCAAACATCAAGATTTCAGATGTTTCAGAAAAGTCATAGAACATGATATCTAGGTGAGCATGACAAGCAGAGATTATGCAACATCGTGTTAAGGTGAAGTGATAGAAATCTAATTAGTTTGCCAACTGATTTTAGGACTTGCTGATCTGGGCAGTTCACAAATAATTAAACAAAGCACAGTTTTACCATTTGCAAGATTTCAATTATCCTACAGGCTTGCCTAGGCTTGGATTCGAGATGTCCTACAAACATGATATCTAAATGTTAATCAGAATCCTAATACTAACAAGCAATTTTAAACTAGCAGTTTGAGTTCATGATGTCCTATAGGCATGCTGTCTAGGTGTTGAACATTACATAACTGATTTTATACATTTATCTCTATAAGCATGATATCTTGTGTTGGGACTGCTTTTTATACTATATAGACATAGGCGTAGTATTCAGGCGAATGCAATAAAAGTCCTAAAATATGTTTTCTAATGCACAAAGGAGAAATTTATGAATATGATTATTAGGCAGAATTAATAACAACCTAGTGACAGGATTTCTAAGCAGGCATGCTGTATGCAGCATCTTTTAGAAAAGCAGAAGTTTTAGAACAAACGATATGATGCCTACAAAAATGCTTTCTAATGCAAAAATGATCCTAAGAGTATGATTCCTAATGCAAGAAAATAGTCATAGTAATCCTAATAGCATGATTCCTACCCAACTGCCCCTACAAAAATTATATGAGAATCCCTCCCCTTTTACTAATATCCCCAAATATCTGTTTATAAGGATCATTATTATAGACCATTACATAATAAATAAAAGCTATGCTATAGGGAGCCTGAATAGGCCCAAAGTGAACCTGGAAATACCGGGCTTTCAAACAGTTCAAGATGCCATAGTCTCATGATGTCCAATAGGGGTATCATGGTGTGTCAAAGTTCCCAAGGGCCTCACGGACCCCGGGAAAATGCTCACACCAATATTATTTAAATAGAGAAGTGGTTATGTGTAGTGTGGAAGGGCCATCCCTAGTGTTCCAGGGTTCGGAGGAATCTCATGGTTTCTTAGGCAGTACACACACTGGAGGGGCAGAACTTAAGTAATCTATGAGTAGAACTGAGAGTGCTTGACATAGTTGAGAAGACAGTATAAAGGTAAAATCTTTAGGAGTGAAAATTACTTTAGGAGTAGCAATAGTTTAGGAAAACATATTAGGAGTGAAAAATACTTCAGGAGTAGCAATAGTTTAGGAAAACATATTAGGAGTGAAAAAAAAACATGTTGAAAACCTTTTGAAGGAAAGGAAGGTTCAGCAACAACAACATGGTCACAAAATCATCACATTTCCCAGACTCAACTTCAGTTTTTCAATTAGTTCTATACAAAAGGGAGTAGAGGTTGGGAACACAAGACACTTGAAACAGGAGCACATAAGGAGGATAAGAAGGAAAGCATATTGAACAACAAGTACATAGAACAAGCAGGGGTTGATTGACAACCAGCAACCAAATTCATAACATTAGAACACAAACTACTGACTCAGAGTCTTAACAGGGAAATCATACTCGAATCTAAAATGGTAATAGCTAGTAAAGCATAGAGACAAAATGCAGGAATAGTCATGATGAGGAAAGGGGTCTACCATACAGAATTAGACATGCCAATAGAGGTTAATCAGATAAATTAGGAGTCTGAGATACTAAAATAAGCATACTAGTTGAAGGAAGTAAACAAAAATATAGAAGTACTTAAACTAAGGTAAACATGCTGGTTAAAGTAATAAACAAGAAGAGTGAAATTTAAACATGCTGATCAGGCAGTAAACATAGTTAATTAGACAGTAGTTATGCTAGTATAGAAAGACACAACCTTAATAGAAGCAAACCAACAAGGAGCACATATATTTGAATCTCAGAATGACATTGTGATAGGTGTTGATACCCAACTTTTCCTCAAAATTAAACTTGCATATTATATTAAAAATCACTTCTCCTAATGAATGGTAATTTTTCCCTAATTTTCCATATTTTTATCAATTTGTTTACTTCTTAAGTATTTTATAATTATTCATAAAGTATATTATAAATAATTTCAAAATATTTCCTAGCTCAATATATCATTTTAAATCCTATTAGGATTTAATTATTTTACAAATTAGCCAATCTGGCATTATTTGACCATAATTACAATAACTTTGCAACTATGGCCTAATTGTACATTTTATACCATTTAAATTAATAATTATTCATTTTGTATTTTTATATTAATTAATTACCTTAATTTCATTTATTTAGCATTAATTTAATTTTATATAATTATTAGCTATTTTTTAATTAATTATTTATCTATTTTTAATGGGTATTTAACTAATAACCACTTTTAATTTCAATTCTAGCCTAATTTCACCCAGGCCCCACCCAATTTGATCAGCCCAATTATCCAGCCCAAACCTAAAATCCTACCCGGCCCAATCACCTATTATTTTGAACCGTTGATTAATTCAAATCAACGGTCTAGATTCGACCTTACCAAATTAAGACCTAAAGACTACCCTCCCCCGTCTCATTTACCCCCTCTAATTTTTCTCAGTCGTCTCTCTGAGTTCTCTCCCTTCTCTCTAAGCTCTTCGTCTACTGGACCCTTGTCTTCCCTTCTCCGGCCACTTCCTCGCCGGAAACCATGGAGGTCTCACCTCCTGCCAGCCCTATGGCTCCATCCTTTGCACTTGTGTCACCGTTTGAGGCTCTCAGGTGAACCAGAGGCGGTTCCACTCATCTCTCCGGTATCATGCCATTTTTCCGGCCATCTATGGCTGGTCGAGTAAGATCTACCCTTTTCCGGGTTCTTTTGAAAACCCTAGACTCTGAACCTTCCGACTCTTTAGATCTGTAGTAGATCTATGAATATTATGGGGTTTTACATGTTTTATTCAAAGAAATCTCTCTGTTCTTAAACGATTTCTTCACTTTCAAAACTAGGGTTTCTTAACCCCTTTTCAAAAACGATTCTTCTCCTGATTTTAAGTACTTTCTACTATGTTTGAACGATTCTCTTATGTTTTTCTTGCTATCTGACTTATTATGCTAAAAATCCCTAATTTCAGGCCGTCTCTGATAATGTGTTCATTCAATCTTAATGTGTGCTTGTTTCTTATGAAACGATCTGTGCTTCTTTTGATTTTCTTTTTACTCTATCTGCCTTGTTAGGGTTTCAGATTCTTGTATATGCTATGTTTATCCCGATTTGATATATACTATGCTCTAATTTGAATCCCCGACTTTGTGTGATTCTTACTTTACCTTGGGTATTCTGATTCTTGCTTAACATATGTTATTCCAGTATTATTTGATTAAAGCTTTATTAATTTTTTACTCTATGTCCTTCACTGATTTTGATTTGCCTCAAAACTGGGATATTTCCCTTTGAATGATAGTGCTTTACTAATTTTCGAATTATTTCCTTACTTGTGTGATATTGTCCTTAATTGGTACTGATTTTATGATTTTGAATCTTATTCGAAATTCTCTTGACTAATGTCCAGAATTAAACTGTACTCTGCCTATTTCTATATGCATAAATATGCTGTCAACTGTTTAATATACATTTTCCTTAATTGTGTATTATGTATTAAGTCCTATTTGCATGCCATATACTTTTACTACTCCTATTACAGTAAAAATCAGTGTCTATTGACTCTTTTCCTTGTTTAGCACAGTTTGTGTCCATTTTGAATTGTGACTCCCTAATTAAAGGGAGTCCGTGCATTAATTGATTCTGATTGGCATTTTAGTACTTCTTACCTAATTTTTTCTGCCTGTTTTAAACTATAAATACCTCTACTCTCTTCTTAGCATAAGACGAACAACTAATATGTTCAAATCTCTCTCTCACAACTAAAACTTTCTCTCTAATCTCTCTTCTGTGCTACTTGCTACCATTCTAAGTTAGCCGGCTGCAAGCCAAGGCTAACTATTCTGCCTCTCCTATTTTTGCTTATGTTTCTCCTTTCTTCACTTCATTGGTATGTTCTAATTCAGATTTCAGTCCTCAAACCAACATGTTTTTATTAATGTTGCAATTTATTGTGTTTCTAATCTGCTTCTATTTACTATTATGTTGTTCAACATGTAACTAAGATCCTGAATCCCCTCTACCTGTTAAGTTATGCTTTACTTGTCAACGACCAACATGTTTCTGTATACTTAGCACCTCTTTCTTATGTGAATACCCATGCCTATGATTGGTACATTAGTGATCATATTCTTAGTTGTTTGGTGTTGATATGTTAATTTAATCCGGTACTTTACTGTACCCCTGATCCTCTGAAACCTTAAGAGCTTCATGATTGCATGCCTATATGTGTTTCTGCCTGCTACATGTTTTCCCTCACATGCTCTGTATTTGTCCCTCAAATCCCATTACCCCTGCTTGTGAGTGTTGGACTATTCCTGGTCTTTTGTGTGATGTTGAACTTGTTGGTGTTCCTACCCTTTTAGTGGTTAAACTTCTTTGTTATAAAACTATTCCAACCAAGTTCCCCTCTTAAAAATTGTTTTTTTACTTACGCTTTTCAAAACTGTTTTCTTACTTAACCTTTTTTCAAAACTATGTCGAGCACTCTCACTATACTCTTAAACCCCCTTAGGTTCTGCCCCTTTTGTGTGAGCATTGCCTTGGGACCCTTGATCTCCCTCTGAACTTTGACACACAAGAGCTGGCTTTTCCACACTGCACTTACTCTATCTTGGCTATGAAATCTGGGTGTGAGCACTGCCCGGGATCCCTTGAGGTCCTTAGGGAACTCTAACACACCCAGATTGTGAAAAGGCTGTGAAACATTACTTGGCATTGAGGAAATGGAGATATGGGCCTATTCTGTAGGCTCCCTATAGTTAACTTCTTATTCTTCTTCTATTTCAGTTGTGTAATTCATATCCCATGGTCTGTAATAATTAATTTCAAACAACTCTGGGGTCGGATAGTGAAAATGGGTGGGTGATATGCATGATGTAGTATAATTAAGGGTAGAGACCATGTTTCTAGGTTTATTTTCTCTATGCACAATAGCAGCCATGTTTAGGTACAACATGCCATGCATTAGATATCATGCTACTTAGGCTCATATATATCGTTTTCCTTTCAGCATGTCATCATTTATTGCCCTCACTTAGAGATCCTGCCTATAGGACAAATAATTAAGTAAATTGCTATTATGTGATTCTGCTCATATAAACGTGTCCTGAAGCTTCATTTAGAAGTCCTATCCTAGAATAAATAATGGTAACAAAAACCGCAATCATTCTCATCATGCTATACACGTAGAGATCCTGTTCTAGGTAAAGGACGATTAAAATCTGCCACTTTTGCATATTCAGAAATCGTGCTTAATGTTGTAATTATTGTGTATTTAGAAATCTTGCTTAGGATTATGTATTCTGCATCCCTACCTGTGCATTAGATACCATGTCTTAGGATTAATTCATACTTGCTTAACAATACATAGTCTAACTACTACTGCATGTTATTTTACACCTAGGCAAGCCTTAGGAAATCAGTTAAAGAAATAAAATAAGAACTATCCTTTGTGATTAGTGTTCAACTGTTAGCATGCTTAAATCCAGTAGGTAAGCCTGATTAAGACTTCCTCTCTGAGTTACGCAATAAATCTGTCTTTGTGTTATCACTTAGATACCATGCTTAGGATCTGAACCTAAACCTGGACCTTAACTGAGTATGAGTCATGCTGTTTATGTGTACTACCTGTGGAGGTATACATGTGCCTTTTCTATGCTTTTCTGTGTTCCCCCCTAATTGCAGTCCTACATGTTCTTATATGTCGCCTTAGTATTTTCCCTTTAAACCTGAGGGTCTGCCTAGAACATCCTTTATAGGATAGAAGTCCTAAATTCCTCCGGGATTGATAGGAAGGGACGGGTAACAACATGCAATAGAGGTCGATACCAACACTCGAGTTAGTTACTTTCACGGGGTGGGAAAAGGGTAGAATATGGATATGATGACTGGTGCGCTAATACCACGTGTAGCCCCTCTTCGAGGAGTGATTATCGGGTATTGCATTGATGTGGTCCATATTATTATAAACCTAGGATACCTTTTATATGCTTAGATTGTAATCCTTTCAAAATCTAATGTTCTTTACTATTTCCAAACATCTGCATGCTTAAGACTTAAATCCCCTCTTATTTGAGCCTTTATTTGTTTGTTTTCTAAGCCGCACAAATTGACGAAACCATTTGGCCAGGAACCACACTTGTGGATCCTGAGGGCTGCCTAACACTTTCCCCTTAATTTCAAGCCCTTAAGCAATCTCAGGTTAGTAACGTAGTTGTAATTGAACCCCTTAGGTGCCCTAACGCACCGTTAAAATCGTTAGGTGGCGACTCTTCAAAATATGCAAACCCCTTTCCCAAAAGGAATGAGTTGTCTCAACCAATGTCATAAACCCTTTCAACCGGCCCCGAAAGGAACGCTTGGGGAAAAAGGGGGGCGCGACCGCATGGCGATTCTGCTGGGGATATCCAGGCTTTTACCATTTCAAATTGTTTCGTGAATTTGTGCCTTTATTTTTGTCTAAATACTTGCACCCTTTCCTCTTCCCTTTACTTGCAATTAGTTGTTTACTTCAGGTATTTACTTTTCCTCAAAGACGAAACTGACATGTCTCTTTATTTTCTTTTGTAACTGCTTTAAATCATTACTGTTGTTTTTACCGCTTTATTTAATGTGCAAATACGTGACAACTTGATGAGTGGTTGCGCTCTTCCTATATTATTACCCACTAAATTCAGAAAGGCTTATTTGCGGTATTCCGTGACTTTCCCCCTTGAGTTGTCCGCTCAAGGGTACCGGTCTAAAACCCCATAGAAACCTCACTTTGTTGCACTGTTGCATGCATCATGGTCAAACCTAGTCGAGCTAAAGTGTCGTCCGCACGATAGCTTTTAAGATAGCCTTATCCAAAAGTCCATTGGGTTTCCCTAAACCCAAACGGACGCCCTCATGTTCTGTGCATTTATTTGGAGAACTAAATGCTTCCTGCTAATTATTGACGTTAAATAGTCGAGTCCGGTGGGGGTAAGGGCCTAACCTTATTTGATTTGCTAAAAAATAAAGCACGAAGTCCCCAGATTCGACATGGTCTCCAATATCCACCCAAGACTGTTGAGTTGGTGGGAGGATCTGCACTCTAGCGACAAATCTATCGTCAGGAAACACTTGGGTAACTTACCATCTCTCCTAGAAATCCAGCCTAACAAGATGATAATAGAGGCTGCTACCCTGTTCTGGGATCGTGAAAGGTCTGTGTTCCGCTTTGGGAACATCGAAATGATGCCTTTGATAGAAGAGATAGGAGGGCTGGCTAACCTAGTATGGAAAACTCCAGGTTTGTTGATTCCTGAGAACCGCACAGGCAAAGGTTTCCTCAAAATGATGGGCCTAAAAAAGAATGCAGAATTGGTATGTTTGGAGGATTCGTACACTCTTTTTGACTACTTGTATGAAAGGTATGGCCACATCAAATCATACCGTACCTACCATGACGAGTTTGCCATCACCACTCTGGGACACATCCATCGCCGAGTGTTCGTGTTTATGGTTTGCTTTTTGGGTTTGATCGTGTTCCCGATGAAGAAGGGGAAGGATCCATACCAGGCTGGCCATGGTAACTAAGACCATAATGGAAGGGGTAGATGGGCAAGACTTCAACATTGTGCCCATGATCATTGCAGACATATATCGGGCCTTGGAAAGGTGTCAACAAGGAGCAAAGCATTTCGAAGGTTGCAATTTATTACTTCAACTCTGGCTCATCGAACATCTCCAAAGACGCGAATACCGACAAGAAATTCAACGCAGAATGNAGGAAGCAAGTCATCCCTAGGGTCGAGAAGATGAGCCATCTTCGAGCTGACTTTCAAAATGATGACAGTCCTCACAAGTGCCAAGCTCAGCACCTGTGGCACTGCAAGATTATACTTGAGAAAGACACCATCGAGCTAGACAGGTATCATACCGGTTGTACCCCTTTCTATCTTGGTTGGTTAGAAGAGGATCAGGGTGGTCAGAGCAAGCCGGGGTACGTCCGAGGTCATAGGGTTATAGATGAAAGGGCCGAGGCACAAGTCAAATACAACCAACTGCGCAAAAGGATCCGGGAATGG
>ML373732.1:0-22696 GCA_005239525.1 Nicotiana knightiana | reverse complement strand
CAGGTTCAATGGATGTTTGAATGGTTTCCGACGGATGAGTTCATCATTCGATCCCGAGACGCATCATTTCTGATACTGATTGGTCTAAGGGGGACATACCCTTACGTCCCTCTTCGAGTTATGAGGAAAGCAGGTAGGAAGCAAGTCATACCTAGGGTCGAGAAGATGAGCCATCTTCGAGCCGACTTTCAAAATGATGACAGTCCTCACAAGTGCCAAGCTCAGCACCTGTGGCACTGCAAGATTATACTTGAGAAAGACACCATCGAGCTAGACAGGTATCATACCGGTTGTACCCCTTTCTATCTTGGTTGGTTAGAAGAGGATCAGGGTGGTCAGAGCAAGCCGGGGTACGTCCGAGGTCATAGGGTTATAGATGAAAGGGCCGAGGCACAAGTCAAATACAACCAACTGCGCAAAAGGATCCGGGAATGGGAGGATGATCACCACAAGATACATGAGTCCAACAAGAAATTGATCGAGGAATGGAAGGACATGGCTATCAGCGCCAACAAGAGGTTGGGTACTTGGAACGAGGTATAGTCGAGCTGGAAGAGAAGTTCATCAAAAAAGTCGAGAATTGTCAAAAGGCTGAGGGAGATGAAGGAGGATATCTAGCCAGAACCTACCTGTTGCTGGGACTTCGAGAGTTGGGAAAACTGTACGAGGAAAGCAAGAATGCCGAGTCTGGGGAAGGTCCTTCTAGGACTAAGTAGATAGGAGTGTCTTTATTTTTCTCTATCAATGTAGTAAGGCCAATGGCAATTAGTGACTTTTATTTTTTGTCTATCGTTTTGGGATTTGTCTATTTTTCTTACCAATAAAATGAGGCATTTAGCATTTTAAGTTCTCCAAATCAATTTGTCGTTAGACCTACCTCGGGCACAAAGAGGTTCCTAACTTAGGACGCGCTTTACATTTTCGCATTATGTGTTTAAATACCGCAATATTCTTTTTCATAATCCTCACTATTTTTGTTTTTATTTCTTTTTTTTCTTTATTATTACCCTCCCCAAAGGTTAGTTCGTGCATTCTGGCATCATCAGCCTATCGCACAAGATCCAAGGGCCCTCCACCTACTCCTCCTCCTAGTCCTCCTAAGGGCAAAAACAAAGGCAAAAGTAATATGGAAGAGTCCAGCGGCACCAGAAAGGAGAATATGATTGAACGGATATAGGCCACTGATGGTCGAGGTATTCAGGTCCTGCATGAGAACATGTCACCACTTGAACAGAAATTGCTGAAGTTTCAGGAAGAACTCGACCAAGTCCAGAATCTGGCCAACCTGTCATTTTCCCTCAACTTCCCCGACGTCGACCTTCCAAATGCTCAAAACCCCGCACCTCCACAAAATATCCCAAGACAGCAAAATCATCCTGCACCTCACCCTCATGCCACTCCCCCAAAGAACAAAACTCTCCCGACGCAGTGCAATGCTTGCCATACCTTAAATAACACTCCACTACTCATCCCAAAACCTCAAAACCCCACAAAGGACCATTTCCACACCTATAACAATCCCATCTATGTGGAAACTGTGACCCACTCCACTCCGCCTATCTCACAGGCATTCGAGTCTGATGGAAAGGACTTACTTTTCAAGAATTTTGCCGAGGAGCTTAAGAAACTGACGAGCCGAGTCCAGGGTGTTGAAGGAACCAAGGGAATTGAAGGGTTGAATTATGAAGACCTTTGTATACAACCTGATGTCGAACTGCCCGAGGGGTACAAACCTGCAAAGTTCAAAATGTTTGACGGTACTGGTGATCCGAGAGTCCATCCGAGGACCTATTGCGACAAGTTGGTTGGCGTTGGGAAGGATGAAAGAATCCGCATGAAGCTGTTCATGAGGAGTTTGAAGGGAGACACACTGTCTTGGTACGTCAGCCAAGACCCCAAGAAATGGTCAAACTGGGTAAGCATGGCGTCTGACTTGATGGACATGTTTAGATTCAACATAGAGAACGCACCATATGTGTGCTACATTTAAAATTTGAAGAAGAAACCCACAGAAACCTTTCGCGGGTATGCTACTCGCTGGAGGTCCAAAGCTGCTAAAGTAAGACCTGCTCTAGAGGAAGAGTAGATGAACAAGTTCTTTGTCCGGGCTCAGGACCCGCAGTATTATGAACGGTTGATGATGGTTAAAGGCCACAAGTTCTCCGACATCATCAAATTGGGTGAGCGGATTGAAGAAGGTATTAAAAGCGGTATGGTTACAAATTTTGAAGCCTTGCAAACCACTAACAAGGATTTATAGTTCGATGGTGTGTCTAAGAAGAGAGACGTGGGAGCCGTAATGGTTGCACAAAGAGCCAAGTCCCCACTCAAATACCAAACTTATCCAAAACCTCGACTCACATACCAGCCAACCCCGAATTACCAAGCACCCTCACCGAACTACCAAGCTCCACCACCTTCCTACCAAGTTCCACAGCCCACCTACCAATATCCACCACCCACATATCAACCTGCTTCGCCCAGATACTCACAACCCGCTTCTATCTACCTCACTTATAATTCTCAACCATCCCATTACCAATCACCCCCTGCACACCAAAACTTCCCTAGACCTCGTCCAATTTTGATCGCCGCCCTCCAAAGCAATACACCGCCATAGCCGAGCCCATTGACCATCTGTATGAGAAGCTCGAAGCTACTGGTTACGTCACACCTATCCCAAATGCCACCCCTGAGAACCCTTCTCAGTGGGTTAACCCAAAAAAATCCTGTGCATACCATTCCGGCATGAAAGGACACACCATCGAAGAATGCCGCTCTCTGAAGGACAAAATACAGGCTCTCATTGACAACAAGATTATTGTGGCAAAAGACCCCGCTCCAAACGTCCGCAAATATCCTTTTCTAGACCATAAGGGTGGAAGTATCCATATGATTGAAATAGAAGATGATTGGGATCCCGAGGGATCAATCGAGTTGATCGTAGAAGGCGAGGACCCAAAGAAACCTGCATTCACTCTCAAACCGATCATAGTACAGATTCAACCATCTGAGGACGCTGAGGTGAATATGTCTATACCACTTGAGTTTGAAGCAGCTCCACCTGCAAAGTCACCAGTGCCAATTAAAGTTGAGTTTGTATCTCCAGCAAATGCACCGACACCATTCGATGTCGCAGTCTTGCCACCCCGAACACATATTCCGTTTGAAGTAAGGATGACCGCACCAATTCCGGGGGCAATGTCAACCACGCCACCCTTCTATTCAAACGCTATCCCTTGGGACTATACAGCCGAGGCGAGAAGGAAAGTCAAGGTCATGTCTGAGGAGGCTGTCGCAGCACAGGGTATGACAAGAACTGGTAGGGATTACACCCCTGAGCATCTGGCCGAATCAAGCAAGCAGGCTGCCAACCGGCCTCCCCTTATCGAAACAGGTCCCGATGACCTTTGGATAAAGGTACAGGCTAAGGAGTATTCAGTCCTCGACCAACTGAACAAGACACCGGCACAAATATCCATTCTCTCTTTGCTATAGAATTCTGAAACACACAGAAATGCTTTGTTGAAAGTGTTGAGTGAAGCATATGTGCCAAACAACATCACTAGCGGGGAAATGGCCAATATGGTAGGCCAGGTACTGGAAAGTCACAAAATCACTTTTCATGAGGACGAGCTACCACCTGAAGGATTGGGGCACAACAAAGCGCTGCACATCACCGTGCAATGCAAAGATCATTTCATCACAAGGATCTTGATCGATGGAGGTTCTAGTCTTCACATCTGTCCGTTGATAACACTCAAGAAATTGGGTAAAGGGCTACATGAGATAAGGGATGGAGTGATCAATGTAAAATCCTTCGACGGTTCTCAGAGGTCCACCATGGGGGAGATCAGTCTATGTCTGCAGATGGGACCGACTTGGTTCGAAGTGCATTTCCAGGTGATAGATGTGCCATCCTCCTACAACATATTGTTGGGACGACCCTGGATTCATGCTGCTGGGGCCGTAGCGTCAATGCTATATCAGGTGGTAAAATTTGAGTGGAACCACCAAGAGGTGATCATTCATGGTGACGGTAGCAACCCCATTTATAGTGGTCAAACTATTCCGGTGATTGACGGAAAAAGGAAGATAGGCGGGAGAACTTACCACCACATTGAGCGGGTCAATGATATCGACAAGGACAAGTGGTGGGATAGCAAGATTGAGAGAATCCTGAGCTGGAGAGGATATGAGCCAGGCAAAGGGCTCGGTAAGAACCTCCAAGGGATCATGAAGCCCATAAATCTCAAGAAACATGGTACCACTTTCGGTCTGGGGTATGAGTACACTTGGCAGGAATTCAACGACTGGTCGTCACCTTAGCACGATACCTATTACCCTTTGGAGAAGCCGATACCTCATCTTAAGCATACTTTCAAGCAGGCCGACATTATTTACGGATCAAACAAAGAAGAAGTACTTGCAGCAATGAGGAGTTTGTTCCTAGAGGACGAGGATATGGATTGTTGTGTTGTTCTCGAGGAGGAGGGGGAGGAAGGATCTTCCATACAAACTGTAAGCAAAGGGACATATCTCAAGAACTGGTCTATCAAGACGACCAAAGCCCGACGAGCCTCGGGGTAGCAAGGCTAAAACAAGCATTATTTACTGTTTTATTTACTAAATGATTTTCCTTTTCCTGCATTTTTCAATTTCTGCAATAAGATCTTCAATGTTCAAAATAGTTATTCAATTCATCAAAGCATCTTCTAAATTTCTCTTACAAATCCGATATTTATTGCTATTGTTTTCTCTCATTACTTTATTTATACAGCATTAGTGTTACTTGTCTTGATGAACCGATGACTGTGACATGCAATGAGACAACGCAGCAAACGGACATTAATTCAGACGAAGACGACATACCTGACGAGATTGTCAAAGAAGTTGAGAACTTTGAGAACAGACCTAAGTCCAACCTGGACGAGAATGAAGTTATCAACATGGGAGATTCTGAAATTGTCAAGGAGACTCGCATCAGCATCCACTTGTCACCATCAGAGAAAGAGGAGTACACTCGGTTCTTGAAAGAATATGAGGATATATTTTCATGGTCATACAATGATATGACAGGGTTGAGCACATCCATAGTGGCTCATAAGTTACCTACAAATCCAATGTGTCCGCCAGTGAAGCAAAACTCAGGAAATTCAAGCCAGACATGAGCCTGAAAATCAAGAAGGGTCAGACCAAGACAGTTCACACCGGGGCAACTGGTGCTGAAAAAGATCTTTCCGCATCAAGATGAAGAAAAAGGGAAATTATCTCCCAACTGGCAAGGTCCTTACATGGTTCACAGAGTACTGACAGGAGGAGCCCTCATACTCGCAGAAATGGACGGAGAATCTCCAAAGACTATCAATTCAGATGCAGTCAAACAATACTATGTGTAAACTATTTATGTATCCTCATACAATGTAAATTGAAATACGACTGACTTGATTCCCGTTTAAGAGGGGATACGTAGGCAGCCCTATGAGTTCGATCACAGTTCAATAAAAATCTATTTTCCCCCGCAATTGGAAACTGGGATAGAATTTTGAGGAGGACCCTCAAAATTCTGAAGCAAGCAGCAGTCCACAAGCATTCACCCAGCCAAGTGGGGAAGAATTTTGAGGAGGAATAGTTCAGCCAATCACCGCACGAGCAGCAGTCAGAGGCGTCCACCCAGCAAACTGGGGCAGAATTTTGAGGACCCTCAAAATTCCGCAGCAGGAGAGGTTGCAATGTCTCGAACCGTGTCACGTTGTCGGTTCATCTAATTTATTTTAGATTATATATTATACTTTTACAAAATCATGCATATTTATTTTTTCTGAAACAACTTGTTTAGCGAACGCTACCCCAATGATACAGACAGTATCATCATGATCATGAAAACGAGCCAAGCAGAGCCAGTGGGAATGCGAACTAACCTTCCCCCTTTACAAAACTCACGATCTTTCTTTGGATGTAGGCCCAAAAATTGCAAAAGCCCCAAAACATATTATCCGCTCAAAGGACAGAAATCGTTCCTCAAACCCGTCACACATGCTAACATTCATTATCAGCACAAGCGATGCTTCATTATCACAATCCGCTACCGCAATTTAACACCAGCTAAGAATTTCTGTTGTCCTTCCTTTAATCTTGCATAAGGCTTCCATTCTGCCTATCGAGACTAAACTCTTTCTCCATCTGCATTCGCATCTTGCATAAGGCTACCATTCTGCCTTCCGAGACTAAACGCTGTCTCCATCTGCATTCGCATCTTGCATAAGGCTACCATTCTGCCTTCCAAGGTGAAACGCTACCTCCATCTGCATTCGTATCTTGCATAAGGCTACTATTCTGCCTTCCGAGGTTAAACGCTACCTCCATTTTCATTCGCATCTTGCATAAGGCTACATTTCTGCCTTCCGAGACTAAACACTGTCTCCATATGCATTCGCATCTTGTATAAGGCTACCATTCTGCCTTCTGAGGTTAAACTCTACCTCTATCTACATTCGCATCTTGCATAAGGCTACCATTATGCCTTCCGAGGTTAAAAAATACCTCCATCTGCATTCGTATCTTGCATATGGCTACCTTTATGCCTTCCGAGACTAAACGATGTCTCCATCTGCATTCGCATCTTGCATAAGGCTACCATTCTGCCTTCCGAGACTTAACGCTGTCTCCATATGCATTCGCATCTTGCATAAGGCTACCTTTCTGCCTTCCGAGACTAAATGTTGTCTCCATCTGCATTCGCATCTTGCATAAGGCTACCTTTCTGCCTTCCGAGACTAAATGTTGTCTCCATCTGCATTCGCATCTTGCACAACGCTACCTTTCTACCTTCCGAGACTAAACATTGTCTCCATCTGCATTCGCATCTTGCATAAGGATACCTTTCTGCCTTCCGACACTAAACTTTGTCTCCATCTGCATTCGCATCTTGCATAAGGCTACCATTCTACCTTCCTAGGTTAAACGCTACCTCCATCTACATTCACATATTGCATAAGGCTACCATTCTGCCTTCCGAGGCTAAACGCTGCCTCCCATTTACTTCTCAAAAGCAACATTATTTACTACGCTTTCCTTTTGGGCTAAGCTCTGCCCATTTTATTTGCAAGACGAAGCTCTGTCTTGTCAGCTTCATACTATTGTATCTTCAAGGGCTGAAATATCGCCAACTTATCCAAAGGCGTCATCATTCGGAGGCACCATCTTCATGGCCTGAGAACACCATGTCATGGCCTGAGGATCTCTTTTATCAGTTTGCATATCATTATTCAAAGGCATCATGGTTCGGAGGCACCATCTTAATGGCCCGAGAACATCATTTCATGGCCTGCGAATCCTGCATCAAGAAATTCATGGACTAGGACATCATGGTCTAAAGACGTCATCATTAACCGTCCAAAGACAACATTCATAGTCCAACAGGAATTTGTATCATGTTTAAATTACGCACGATATGCTTGTATTACTCATTTACAGGTAACCCGGCAAGCAACAACCATCATGGAAGGCGCGTTTCCGCTCCAGTTCTTCTAACTACCCCGTAAGCCGCTTGTTCACCCAAACTAGAACTTTGCGTTCGTGCTTATAAAACTTCATCGGTATACTTCGCCAATGGCTCCTGAACTACATACGGTCTGATTCCTGTAAAATCAGGGATATGTAGGCAGCTCAGAAACCAGGGTGCGGCCTGAACCTTTCAAGCTATTTCCACTCGGTCAAAATTGGCCATCATATCTTTACCCGATAACTCTTTCATTCTTCCCGGGTAAAGAGGGGCAGCTGTTGATACCCAATTTTTCCTCAAAATTATTTTTCAAACTTGCATATTATATTCAAAATCACTTCTCATAATGAATGGTATTTTCCCCTAATTTTCCATATTTTTATAAATTTGTTTTCCTATTTCTTTAGTATTTTATAATTATTCATAAAATATATTATAAATAATTTCAAGATATTTTCCAGCTCAATATATCATTTTTAATCCTATTAGGATTTAATTATTTCATAAATTAGCCAATTTGGCATTATTTGACCATAATTACAATAATTTTGCAACTATGGCCTAATTGTACATTTTATACCATTTAAATCAATAATTATTCATTTTATATTTTTTATATTAATTAATTACCTTAATTTCATTTATTTAGCGTTAATTTCATTTTATACAATTATTAGCTATTTTTTATTAATTATTTATCTATTTTTAATGGGTATTTAACTAATAGCCACTTTTAATTTCAATTGTAGCCAAATTTCACCAGGCCCCTACCCAATTTAATCAGCCCAATTACCCAGCCCAGACCTAAAATCATACCCGGCCCAAGCACCTATTAATTTGAACCGTTGATTAATTCAAATCAACGGTCCAGATTCGACCTTACCAAATTAAGACCTAAAGACTACCCTCCCCCGTCACATTTCCCCCCTCTCATTTTTATCAGCCGTCTCTCTGAGTTCTCTCTCTTCTCTCTAAGCTCTTCGTCTACTAGGCCCTTGTCCTCCCTTCTTCGGCCACTTCCTCGCTGGAAACCATGGAGGTCTCACCTCCTGCCAGCCCTATGGCTCCATCCTTGGCACGTGTGTCATCGTTTGAGGCTCTCAGGTGAACCAGAGGCGGTTCCACTCATCTCACCGGTCTCATTCCATTTTTCCGGCCATCTATGGCTGGTCGAGTGTTCCGGCCAAAGACCGGTAATATCTCCGAGTTTTCTTCCTCTTTTCCAGGTTCTTTTTGGAAACCCTAGACTCTGAACCTTCTGACTCTTTAGATCTGTAATAGATCTATGAATATTATGGGGTTTTACATGTTTTCTTCAAAGAAATCTCTCTGTTCTTAAATGATTTCTTCACTTTCAAAACTAGGGTTTCTTAACCCCTTTATCAAAAATGATTCTTCTCCTGATTTTAAGTACTTTCTACTATGTTTGAACGATTCCCTTATGTTTTTCTTGCTATCTGACTTATTATGCTAAAAAGCCCTAATTTTAGGCCGTCTTTGATAATGTGTTCATTCAATATTTATGTGTGCTTGTTTCTTATGAAACGATATGTGCTTCTTGTGATTTGTTTTTTACCCTATCTACCTTGTTAGGATTTCAGATTCTTGTATATGCTATGTTTATCCCGCTTTGATATATACTATGCTCTAGTTTGAATCCCCGACTTTGTGTGATTCTTACTTTAACTAGGGTTTTCTGATTCTTGCTTAACATATGTTATTCTAGTATTATTTGATTAAAGCTTTATTAATTTTTTACTCTATGTCCTTTACTAATTTTGATTTCCCTCAAAACTGGGATATTTCCCTTTGAATGATACTGCTTTTCTAATTTTCGAATTATTTCATTACTTGTGTGATACTCTCCTTAATTGGTACTGGTTCTATGATTTTGAATCTCATTCGAAATTCTCTTGACTAATGTCCAGAATTAAACTGTACTCTTCTTATTTCTATATGCATAAATATGCTGTCAACTGTTTAATATACATTTTCCTTAATTGTGTGTTATGTATTTAGTCCTAATTGCATGCCATATACTTTTACTACTCCTATTACGGTAAAAATCAGTTTCTAATTGATTCCTTTCCTTGTTTAGCACATTTTGTGTCCGTTTGAATTGTGACTCCCTAATTAAAGGGAGTTCGGGCATTAATTGATTCGGATTGGCATTTTAGTATTTCTTACCTTATTTTTTCTGCATGTTTTAAACTATGGATACCTCTACTCTCTTCTTAGCATAAGACAAACAACTAATCTGTTCAACTCTCTCTCTCTCAACTAAAACTTGCTCTCTATTCTCTCTTCTATGCTACTTGCTACTATTCTAAGTTAGACGGCTGCAAGCCACGGCTAACTACTGTGCCTCTCCTATTTCTTCTTTGTGTTTCTTCTTTCTTCACTTCACTGGTATGTTCTAATTCAGATTTCAGTCCTCAAACCAACATGTTTCTATTACTGTTGCAATTTATTGTGTTTCTAATCTGCTTCTATTTACTATTATGTTGTTCAACATGTAACTAAGATCCTGAATCCCCTATACCTGGTAATTTATGCTTTACTCTTCAATGACCAGCATGTTTCTGTATACTTAGCACCTGTTTCTAATGTAAATCCACATGCCTATGATTGGTACATTAGTGATCATAGTCTTAGTTGTTTGGTGTTGATATGTTAATCTAATACGGTAATTTACTGTACCCCTGATCCTCTGAACCCTTAAGAGCTTCATGATTGCATGCCTATATGTGTTTCTGCCTGCTACATGTTTTCCCTCACATGCTCTGTATTTTTCCTTCATATCCCATTACCCCTGCTTGTGATTGTTGGACTATTCCTGGTCCTTTGTGTGATGTTGAACTTGTTGGTGTTCCTGCCCTTTTAGTGGTTAAACTTCTTTGTTATAAAACTATATTAACCAAGTTTCCCTCTTCAAAATTGTTTTCTTACTTACCCTTTTCAAAACTGTTTTCTTACTTAACCTTTTTTCAAAACTATGTCGAGCACTCTCACGATACTCTTAGACCCCCTTAGGTTCTGCCCCTCTTGTGAGCATTGCCTTGGGACCCTTGAGCTCCCTCTGAACTTTGACACACAAGAGCTGGCTTTTCCACACCGCACTTACTCTATCTTGGCTATGAAATCTGGGTGTGAGCACTGCCCGGGATCCCTTGAGGTCCTTAGGGAACTCTGACACATCCTGATTGTGAAAAGGCTGTGAAACATTACTTGGCATTGAGGACATGGAGATCTGGGCCTATTCTGTAGGCTCCCTATAGTTAACTTCTTATTTTTCTTCTATTTCAGTTGTGTAATTCATATCCCATGGTCTGTAATAATTAATTGCAAACAACTCTGGGGTCAGATAGTGAAAATGGGTGGGTGATGTGCATGATGTAGTATAATTAAGGGTAGAGTCTATGTTTCTAGGTTTATTTTCTCTATGCGCAATAGCAGCCATGTTTAGGTACAACTTGCCATGCATTAGATATCATGCTACTTAGGCTCATATATATTGTTTTCCTTTCAGCATGTCATCATTCATTGCCCTCACTTAGAGATCCTGCCTATAAGATAAATAATTAAGTAAATTGCTATTATGTGATTCTGCTCATATAAGCGTGTCCTGAAGCTTCATTTAGAAGTCATTTCCTAGAATAGATAATGGTAACAAAAACTGCAATCATGTCTCATCATGCTATACATGTAGAGATATTGTTCTAGGTAAACAACGATTAAAATCTGCCATTCTTGTATATTCTGAAATAGTGCTTAATGCTGTAATTATGGTGCATTTAGAAATCCTGCTTAGGATTATGTATTCTGCATCCCTTCCTGTGCATTAGATACAATGTCATAGGATTTCATTCATACTCGCTTAACAACACCTAGTCTAACTACTACTGCATGTTATTTTACACCTAGGTAAGCCTTAGGAAATCAGTTAAAGAAATAAAACCAGAACTATCCTTTGTAATTAGTGTTCAACTATCAGGATGCTTAAAACCAGTAGGCAAGCCTGATTAAAACTTCCTCTTTGAGTTATGCAATAAATCTGTCTTTGTGTTATCACTTAGATACCATGCTTAGGATCTGAACCTGAATCTGGACCTTAACTGTGTATGTGTCATGTTGTTTATGTGTACTACCTGTGGAGGTGTACTTGTGCTTTTTCTCTACTTTTCTGTGTTCCCCCTTAATTGCAGTCTTACATGTTCTTATCTGTCGCCTTAGTATTTTCCCTTTAAACCTGAGGGTTTACCTAGAACATCCTTTATTGGATAGAAGTCCTAAATATCTCCAGGACTGATAGGAAGGGACGGGTAACAACATGCAATAAAGGTCGAGACCAACACTTGAGTTAGTTACTTTCACGGGGTGGGAAAGAGTAGAATATGGATATGATGACCGGTGCGCTAATACCACGTGTAGCCCTTCTTCGAGGAGTGATTACCGGTTATTGCATTGATGTGATCCATATTATTATAAACCTAGGATACCTTTTATATGCTTAGATCGTAATCCTTTCAAAATCTAATCTTCTTTATTATTTCCAAACATCTGCATGCTTAAGACTTAAATCCCCTCTTATTTGAACCTTTATTTGTTTGTTTTCTAAGCCGCACACATTCACGAAACCATTTGGCCGGGAACCACACTTGTGGATCTTAAGGGGTGCCTAACACCTTCCCCTTAGGATAATTTCAAGCCCTTACCCAATCTCTGGTTAGTAACGTTGTTGTAATTGAATCCCTTAGGTTTCCCTAACGCACCGTTAAAATCGTTAGGTGGCGACTCTTCAAAATATGCAAACCCCTTTCCCAAAAGGAACGAGTTGTCTCAACCAATGTCATAAACCCTTTCAACCGGCCCCGAAAGGAGCACTTGGGGAAAAGGGGGGGGGGGCGACAATAGGAACATACCAGTTAAGGAACCAAATGCAGAAAGTAAAGTAGGTAGAATTCCACAGTCTAGCCTTGGCTTTCAGCCGGCTAGACAAGTAATGAACCCAAGTAGCAGAAAGGGAGATGAGAGAAAGTTTGTTGTGTGTGTGTGTGTGTGAACTATATCGTTCGTCCCCTTTCAGAGGTAGAATAAGAGTTTATATAGCACTTAGGGAGTAAATCAAAATAAGGTAAAGAGAGTCAGAATTCAATCAATTAAGGATAATTAAATAATCACATAATCAATTCCCATAAGGGAGTCCGGACTAGACCCCTTAATTGGGGGGGGGGGAATCAATTAATGGTCACAACAAGGGGTTCCGTTAAGGTAAGGACCCAAAATCATACCATATAGGGAGTCAGTAAAAATCCCAAAACCATACTAATAACTAATTAAGGAAAGTATGATCAATTAATGTCACAAATAAAGAAACAAATAAAATTTCAACACACAAATTATAACAGGGTAATTAATAGGAAATAATCAGTAAAAATATTTAAAGAATACTGATTTATGGGCAAGAATTACTTAGATTCTCTAAATAGAAATCGACTAAGTAAAACCTCACAATAGAAATCGACTAAGTAAAACCTCACAGAAATACAAGATTTAACAAGAAAAGCAGGTTCGAACCACTAATAGAGATCAATTAGGGGGAAAATCCCAAAGAAATACTGGATTTAACAGGGAAAACATTTGAATCATAAAGATGAATATGACTGGCATCACAGAAATAACCAAACTATCAAAACAAAATTGAAGAAATCAGCATATCATACAGAATCGTCTAGGGTTTGAATATTCATGCGAAAATTAGTCAAGATGATGAAGAAACAATTAATTAAGTACTGAGGAGTTAGAAAAATCTTTGAAGCAAAGTCTGGGATGAACCCTAGTTTTAGAAAGAGTGATTAAAAATTGAAATAGTTAATTAAAACAAGGGATTTTTAAAGGAAAATACTTAATAATATTCGAGTTGCCTCAGATCTATAAAGATCTGAGAAGGATCTACAATATAGAACTAGGGTTTTCAAAAAATAGAGGAGATGAAGAGAACCAGTCAAAACCCCATGGATTCATAATAAAAACAAAAGAAAATCCTTACTTACAAATGAAAATGTCCTGAGACAGGCCGGTAAAACAAGTTTCAAAACCAGAACAGGTTGTCTTTCCTCAAGATCTTCTCAAGGACTCATGAAATCAAAGAGCCATGGAGTATAAGAGACAAGGGTGGTCGGAGAATGCATGGAAACACCATAGAAGGGAGCTTCTTTCCGGTGATAGCGATTAGGGTTAGGGTGAGTTGAGAGAGAATTGGAGGGGCGGGGGAATGGTTGACGGCGGAATGAGAGGAATGGGAGGGGTTAGGGTTGATTAGGGATTAATAAGGTAAGAGGAATGTGAAATAATTTAAGCTTAATATAAATATAAATAGCAAAATTAACCCATGAAATTGTTACAAAGTCATTTATAATGTAGTTAGTAATTATTTATATAAATAAAATATTGGGATAAGTTAATTAGAAACCTTAAAAATGCGGAAATTATGGAAAAATGTTAATTGATGCTAATGCATAGTTTTGAAGGTATATATGCAATTTTGAAAATATCATAGGGAAAATTTGGATATCAACAATGGAGACAAGACTGAATGCAGAAGTTCCCTGGGTTGGTGAATCAGCGGCGTGTATCTTTGGCATTTGTCACATTTTTGAACGAACTCATTCGCATCTTTTTCCATGTCGATCCAGTAATAGCCAGCTCTGATTACCTTTTGAACCAATGATTCGGCGCCTGAATGATTTTTGCAAGTTCCCTCGTTAACTTCCCTCAGAACATACTCGATATCTCCCAGTCCCAGACATATCGCTAGTGGGCCATCGAACATTCTTATGAACAAGGTTCCGTCTTCGAAGAAGGTTAATCGGGTTGTTTGTGCGCAGGGCCCTCGATTCATTTGGATCTGAGGGAAGTTTCCCGGTCTTTAAATACTCTATGTATTTATTTATCTAATCCCAGGTTAAGCTTGTGGAGTTTATCTCAGCGTGACCTTCTTCGACTACTAACATCATGAGTTGCACAACGGCCCCTGAGTTGATCTCGTCGTCCTCGACCGACGAACCTAATTTTGCGAGGGCATCAACCTCACTATTTTGATCTCGAGGTACGTGCAACGAGGTCCATTCCTTAAATCGATGTAAATTTACTTGTAACTAGGTACCTCTGCATTCTTTCTTCTCTAACTTAGAACGTTTTATTAACCTGATTCACCACAAGGAGGGAGTCACACTTGTCTCCGATCACCTCCGCCCCCAAGCTTTTGACTAGTTCGTGACCTGTAATCATGGCCTCATATTCGGCCTCGTTGTTAGTCAATTTCACAGTTCTAATAGATTGTCTAACCACGTTGCATGTGGCCAGTTTTAGTACGATGTCGAGTCTGAATACCTTTGCATTCGATTCACTGTCCGTAAAGAGGGTCCAGATTCCCGAGGACATCCCCGAGTTTACCAATAACTCTCTTTCGACCTCAGGTATTAGGGCCGGCGTGAAGTCAGCCACGAAGTCAGCCAAAGTTTGAGACTTAATGGCTCACTGGGGTCGATATTCAATATCGTACCTTGATCTCGTCCAATTCACACCTCTACGCGAGGTTATGAAATTGTTGATTGCAATAATAATACCCAACAAGGAGTCGGGATCGAATCTACAGGGATCTGAGAGGGGATTAGTGGTATATATTTGGATAAAGTACTTGAAGTATCTTGGTTGCACTTCCACAAATGTTGTTTTGGTTTTACTTATAAAATTACGCTAATGATTACAATTCTAAAACCCAACAAAGAGTCGGGATCGAATCCACAAGGAGTTGAGAGGGGATTAATGGTATATATTTGGATAAAGCACGTGAAGTATCTTGATTGCACTTCCACAAATGTTGTTTTTTTTTACTTATACAATTACGCTAATGATTGCAATTCTAAAATATAAACTAGGGAATATTGTTTATGTTATTGTTTTCAAATATGTAATAAGGCCGAGGGTTATGACCTTTACCTAGGTGTTTTCCTAACGGGTTGTAAACTTTAAAGCGTGTTTTGTTGGTCGGGGTGTATTATAGCTATCAACACATAATTACCCACTCAATACCTCTCGGTAAGAGAGTGGTTTTACCCAATTTGTCTTTCTCAAGTCAAAATTTTACAAAACAGTTGATAAGATGCTTAAGTCGGGTTTTACTATCTCTAGGTTCAACCCTTTAATTGGGACTATCAATCTCTTGATTTCATACCAAATTCTTGTTAGCCAAGTTTTCCTAGACTAAGTCTCTCTTTCTCAAGTAGAGACCAAGTCAAATAGGCATGAACTAGTGTTTGCAACCATTAATTCTACAATTAAAGCAGGAACAAGGCTAAACAATAACATCCAACCATAAACAAGCTCTAAATCAAACACTCATCAGGTTCAAACACTAGTGTTGGGTCACAACCCTAGTTAAAAATCTAACTACTCATAGTGGGTAAAGAAGAAAAGATGATAAAACTCATATTGCAAGATTAAAAGATGAAAATTCAATGTTAAATCACCAATATAAGCTAAAGTTTCCTAATAGGGTAAAGACAAACGGCTACAGAACTTTTCCAATTCAAAACTTGACCTAATTTCGTGAAAGAAGTCTATTTATACAAAGCCAGAATTTTTGGACAAAAATGCCCTTTTGGAGGTTCTGCGGCCGCACAATTCTGTGTGCAGTCTGCACTTCTCTCCATCTCTTAACAGGAGTTGATTCTGCGGCCGCACAATTCTGGATTGCGGCCGCATCACTTAAGTTCGGCGATCCGCACAATTCTAGGTGCGGCCGCACTGGGTTCTTCTACAGACTGAACATTTCCTGAGTGCGGTTGCACAGTTGATTTCTGCGATCGCACATTTATAGTGCAGTCCATATTTCTTTTTGAGCTTGAAATTGATCTCTCTGAACTTTGGCTTCTGCGGCCGCACAATAATTATGCGGTTCGCACTTTGCACTGGAGATCTGCATATTTTTCTTCACAATCTGCAGCCGTTGATAGAATTCTACGGTCCATAATTCAGCTTCTGTGCTTGATTTTCCTTGTTCAGATCACTCCTTCTTGAGTTAGATTTCATCATAGTGGCTCATTTTGCAATACTCCTTCAAGTAAGCATATTTCATCAGCTTTTGGGAATACTTTTAAACATTTTTGAACTAAAACGAAAGTCGAAAGACGCTAATAAGTAGTCAAAATCCCCACTTACCATACCCGCTAATTTCGACGGCCCATTTGGCCAATCATCCCGAAAGCTCGGGTTTATGCATTATATTTTGCAATGGGTAAGTTGTCATAACACATATGAGATGACACTGAAAGTACGGTTTCATTTTCCTAGAGGCACTTATCAAAGCGAGCGCCAATTTTTCTAGATGGGATATCTAATTTCGGAATCACCCAAGGTCTGGTAACATAATAAATCGGAAATTGTGTACCTTGTTCTTCCCGAACTAAGACTCCACTTACCTCTATCTCTGATACTTCCAAATATAAGTATAGTTATTCGTCTGCCCTTGGCGTGTGAAGGAGCGGCTCGCTCGCCAAGTATCGTTTAAGATCTTCCAAGGACCGTTGGCATTCTGGATTCCATGTGAAGTTATTTTTCTTCTTCAGCAACGAGAAAAATCGATGAATCTTATCGGAGAATCTCGAGATGAATCACCCAGGGCGGCTATGAGCCCGGTTATTCTCTACACGCCCTTCACGTTGTCTACTACCGTGATATCTTCGATAGCTTTGATATTGGGGGTTGATCTCGATTCCTCGGTTGGATACCATGAATCCGAGAAATTTATCTGACCCGACCCCGAACGCGCATTTTTCCGGATTCAACTTTATGTTGTATTTCCTAAATATACTGAAGGTTTCCTGCAAATGCTTCAAATGGTCCTCTGCTCGCAGGAACTTAACTAACATATCATCAATGTAAACTTCCATAGATTTCCTAACTTGTTCTTCTATCTGGTTTACTAGGCGTTGGTAAGTGGCATCAACACTTTTTAATCCAAATGGCATTATGTTATAGCAGTAGGTGTACTTAGTGATGAACGAGGTCTTTTCCTAATCATCTAGGTTCATTTGTATTTGGTTGTACTCGGAATAAGTATCGAGAAAATTGAGGACCTCGTGGCCGGCCGTGGCATTGATCATGCAATCGATGTTAGGCAAAGGAAAAGAGTTCTTGGGGCATGCTTTATTTAAATCCTTGTAATCCACACACATTCTTAGTTTGTTCCCTTTCTTAGTGACTACTACAACGTTTCCTAGCCATTCGGGGTATTTGACTTCTCGGATGAACCCTGTTTTAAGAAGCTTACTTACCTCGTCTTTGGTGAAGACATGCTTGATCTCGGACTGGGGTCTTCTCATCTGCTTCATCGGATGGAATTTTGGTTCCGAGCTTAGTTTATGGGTAGTGATTTCTAGTGGGATCCCTGTCATGCCGAGATGGGACCAAGAAAAACAATCCATGTTAGCTATGACAAATTGAATGAATTTTTCCTGATCTCGGGAGTTAACCCCGTGCCCATGCATACCTTTTGATCGGGCAGATGTTCGATCAGTATGACCTGCTCCAGCTCTTCGACCGTTGATTTGGTAGCATCAAAGTCATCGGGGACTATCAAGGATCGAGGGACTCCATAATCATCATCTTTGTCATTCCCCTTCTTATCTAGTTGGGTCGTGGCCGACGTCTCTGATTGCAATTTGGCTTCCTATTTTGCTTTCGAATCTGACTCATTTATCTATGAGAGTGCTGATATTGGAATCACTTAATCAACGACAAACATTTCCTTCGCGGTGGGCTGCTCCCCATAGATTGTTTTGATCCCCTTTGGTGTTGGAATTTTAACACCTGGTGAAGGGTCGAGGGCACAACACTCATGTTGTGGATCCATGGTCTCCCGAACAGGGCGTTATATCTCATATCCCCTTCGATCACATAAAACTTTTTCTCCTAGATGGTCTCGGCTATGTTTACTAGCAACATTATTTCCCCCTGAGTAGTTTTACAAGCCATGTTGAATCCGTTTAGCATTCGGGTCGCGATCACGATTTGGTCCTGTAGGCCGAGCTGTTCTACGAACCTTGATCAAATGATGTCGACCAAACTATATGGATCAATTAACACACGTTTAACTTGAGTTTTATTCATAAAGTACAGATATTACCGGTGCATCATTATGGGGCTGCATGATTCCTTCTGCGTCCTCGTCGTTGAAAGACAAAGTTCATTCTGGTACATAGTCCCGAGTTCGTTTCTCCCTCGTGATCGACAACTTGGTGCATTTTAACATCGGCCCTTGGGGAACATCGACCCCTCCGATAATCATATAAATGACGTGTTGAGGTTCTTCTTGCTCGTTTTGTTTGTTAAATGATTCTTGGCTCGATCACTCAAAAACTCCCGAAGGTGCCCGTCGTTGAATAACCAGGCTACTTCTTCTCTCAATTGTCGACAATCTTCCGTTCTGTGGCCATGGGTGCCATGATATTTGCACATTTGGTTGGGATTTTTCTAGGCTGGATCAGTCTGCAAAGGTCGAGGACAGTTATTATCTTTGATGCATCCGATAGCCGATACGATGGTGGCTGCGTCAACATTAAAGTTATATTATGATAATCGTGGTGCTTTTTTAGGTTCGATAGGCCTGTCGAAGCCATTATTGCTCGTGAGCTCTAACATCGATCATTCCTCCTTTCATTTCATACAGGTTTTCGCCCAGATCTGCTGCTCCTACGATCTCCATTATACGGCTAGTACCGATCCTTATTCAACCTCGATTCTCGATCAATATCCCTGTTGATTCTGTCAACGGGCTTGATAGGATAAACAGACCAGGAAGGAGCCTCAAGCTGGCCTTCTTCAACCCTGATCTTTGATAGATACTAATTATGCACATCGGCCCAAGTAACAGCCGGGTATTCCATCAAATTCTACTTTAACTGTTGCGAAGCCACTAAACTTCGTACATTGAGTCCTTGGGTGAAATCTTGAACATCCCAATAATCGGCGACCGGTGGTAGATCTATTCGTTCCATTTAGAATCGAGACATGAACTCTCTGAGCATTTCGTTGTCCTTCTGCCTTACCTTGAAACGTTCTGACTTCCTAGTTTCGACCTTGATGGTTCCAGTATGTGCCTTTATAAAAGAATCTGCAAGCATAGCAAACGAGTTAATAGAATTAGATGGTAAATTGTGGTACCATATGACAGATTCGATCTCGCCATCCTCTAGATCATTCCCTTTAATTGCACATGTGTAAGAGGTGACATGCTCATTTGGGTCGGCCGTTCCATTGTATTTAGAAATCTCGGGCATGCGGAACTTCTTGGGAATCAGTTTAGGAGCCGCGCTCGGGGGGAAGGATTTTTGCACGAACTTTTTGGAATCCAGACCCTTCAATATTGGTGGTGCCCTCGGGATTTGATCAACCCTCGTGTTGTAAGTTTCCACCTTCTTGTCCTTTGCCTCGATCTTTTTTTCCCATGACTCAACTCGTTTTGTTAGTTCTTCGAGCATCTTCATGATTACAGGATCGACCCCCGATTCATTCCCGTTTGATTTCCATGAAACTGATTCGACCCTGTGGACAACTTCTTGGGATGGCTCGGGCTTGATATTTCTTGGTGAATGATTATGGTTTTGGAGCTGGGATATCGTTGCTTGTTGAGCCTGCAACATTTCAAAGACCACCCGAAGGCTGATCCTGCCCTCTTCTCCTTCATGTGTTCTTTGATCGGCTGATCGAACATCCCTACAAATGCTACTCTTGGGATCGACTGCCAAATTTGTATTGAAGGCTACATGCGAGCTGACGTCGATTGGATTTGCAGAAAGAACACCATCGAGGCCAACTGGAGGTACGTCGTTCCCTGGTGCTATGTTATCATTTTCGTCGTGGTGACCGAAAACATTGTCCACGTGTATGGGTGTTGACTGGGAGTTCACCATTTTGATCCTGGAACCAAAGATAATCACAAGAACAAGTGTAAAATAGTGTATGTTATGAAAGTTTGTACTAGGTAATCACTATTATCCTTAGCCCCACGGTGGGCGCCAAACTGTTTACCCTAAAAATAGGATAATAATTGAATTTATATGTGATTTTAAGGATACGTGATTGTAGGCATGTAAATTTTATTAGAATTAAATTTATTAAATAATTTGGACTATATTTTAAATCAAGATATATTGGTCCAAATAAATATTATGGGCTAATATAATTGAATTAATTATATAAGTCCAACACATATGGGTTAATAAATAAGTCTTAATCCATTGGGCTAGCCCATTTAATTGGGTTAAAGTGATGAGCACACTTCATTAATCCCAAGATGTCATCTTCCTAGAGGCCCATTTTGGTGCCACGTGTCAAATGACATGGCCTGCCAAGTCAAACAGAAGAGCCAATGGGATCAGGCCACGTGTAAAAAAATGACAAGGCATGCCAAGTCACATTAAAAGGCCAATGAAATCGCACCACGTGTGCAAGTGACATGTTCTGGCCAATCAAATACGGCCATGTCACACTTCAATTTGATTGGTCAGAAAGAGTTTATTCTTATCACAACTCCTCCCTTATACAACTATAAATAGGGGTCTTCATAACTCAGAAAAGACACCAGAAGTCATAACAAGAATCAAGAGGGAGCTCGTGGATCAAACGCTGCGGATTTCTCTAAAAGCTACAAACATTCAAGTGTTCTAAGGATTAAAAGATCAAGACAAAGATTCAAGAACAAGCTGCAAGCCCTTGGATTAAAAATACGTCAAGATCAAGATTAGGCCTCAAGAACTTGGATTAAAATAAAATTAAATTCAAAGATTAAGATCAAAAGCTCTTTTTATTTACCGTTGAAAAGTAGAATCAGAGGATTCATAGAGATTGTAACACTCAAATATTTGAAATAAAATACTACGATTGTTGCGATATTTTTCGACTTAATTATATTTTCTCGATCCAATTTATTGTCTACAAATTCTGGAACGCCCAGTGGGACAATCTCTACCTCACATCTCAACTTTTCAATCATCAAAGTTCAAGAAAAACTAAATGGCTTCCAAGAAGAGCAACTCCAGTTCAACTTCCGCCAAGGTTGCTAATTCCAGGTTCTATGCTGATGTGGAAAACATACTCGAAGTTACCTTTGGAAGCTTTGGACCAGTTACGAGGAGCAAATCAAGCTCGTTAGGACAACAAGCACCCCCAAGTGCCATCCACATCTACCCATGTTTTCGGATCTTCATCCGCAAAAGGATCAATACCTTCCACAAATGCACTCGAAGGAGGAAGCGATGTTGCTGAAAAGATCAAGAAAACTCTTGCTCTGCTTGACCTCTCCGGATCCAAACACTCTGTTGTGAAGGAAGATGATGATGCTTCAAGTGATGGATCCTCCCCACTTACACCACATAGCGTGGGCCAATCAAGGATCAATCTGTGTGAAAATCCATGCTACTCTTCGTCGTCCATGACAATCATGCAAGCCATGGTGACAAACACTTCATCTGTGGAGGAGAAGCTGGCAAACTTGACGGAAGCAATCGCTGGCTTGACCAAGTGCATGCAAAATTAATATGCTAGAATCGATAAGCTAACAGATAGGGTGGGAATCTTGATGGAAGAAGAATCCACCCATCCACATGGCAAACTCCCAGAAGTTCAAGAGATTTGTTACAACCCATTTTCACGTACGTTGGCTCATGCCATAAGTTAATCAATGTAAACATGAGAAGAGATTATCTTTGAGGTGATAATAAGTTAATCCCATGTTATCCATGTTCATTCCATTATCTAGCATTGTTTGTTGTTCATAATCCATATCTACCATTTATATTGATCTTGTCGGCCTTTAAAGATAATAAGAAGATTAGATAAAATGTACGTTGGTGCTTGGAAAGTATGGCCCGGTTACTAGTCATGATCCTCCAGTTTGGGTCGTGACAAACTTGGTATCAGAGCAAGTCTGTCCTAGGGGTTGTCTATGAGCCGTGTCTAGTAGAGTCTTGATTATTGATATGTAGCGCGCCACATTTTTAATTTGGAGACTATGTGACATCTAGGGTTGTTACCTTCTTCCTAAATCTAGATCGTGCATAGAGTTGTGTCCTTAGTGTTGTATCTAATATTAACCTTGTTTTCTTTCAGCGATGCCTTCGACTAGGAAGC
>ML373728.1:33212-44754 GCA_005239525.1 Nicotiana knightiana | reverse complement strand
CTATCCACAATGACCCAAACCGCGTCAACCTTCCGCAAGGTCCGAGGCAACCCAACCACGAAGTCCATAGTGATGCGCTCCCACTTCCACTCAGGAATGGGCATCTGCTGAAGTAGGCCTCCTGGCCTCTGGTGCTCATACTTAACCTGCTGGCAGTTAAGACACTTATCCACATACTTCACAATGTCTTTATTCATCCGCCTCCACCAGAAATGCTGCTTCAGATCACGATACATCTTCGTAGCACCAGGATGAACAAAATATCGTGAATTGTGTGCCTCCTCTATAATCCTCTGTCTCAAGCTATCAAAATTAGGAACACACAACCGACCCTGAAGTCTCAGGACACCATCCTCGCCAATAGTAACCTCCTTGGCACCACCCTGAACCACTATCTTCCGTAGCTCTGCCAAACGTGGATCATCATACTGCCGAGCCTTAATCTCCCCTAATAACGAAGACTGAGCAACTAAATGTGCAAGAATTCGATGAGGCTCTGAAAGATCTAATCTCACCAAGCGATTAGCCAGGGACTGAATGTCCAAGGCTAGAGGTCTCTCCTCCGCTGCAATGAAAGCCAAACTACCCATACTCTCCGCCTTCCTGCTCAAAGCACCTGCTACTACATTCGCCTTACCCGGATGATAAAGGATGGTGATATCATAATCCTTCAGCAACTCAAGCCACCTGCGCTGCCTCAAATTAAGATCCCTCTGCTTGAACAAGTGATGCAAGCTGCGGTGGTCTGTATAAACCTCACAAGACACCCCATACAAGTAATGCCTCCAAATCTTAAGAGCATGGACAATCGCTGCCAACTCCAAATCGTGCACCGAATAATTCTTCTCATGAACCTTTAGCTGGGACGAAGCATAAGAAATAAATCTCCCTTCCTTCATCAACACACACCCCAAGCCAACACGTGAAGCGTCGCAATACACTATATACATCCCAGAACCAGAAGGCAATACCGGGAGTGGTGCTGAGGTCAATGCTGTCTTGAGCTTATGAAAGCTCGCCTCACACTTGTCGGACCATCGAAATGGAGCATTCTTCTAAGTCAATCTGGTCAATGGGGCTGCAATGGATGAAAAGACCTCCACAAATCACCGATAGTAGCCTGCTAGACCCAAGAAGCTCCTGATCTCTGTAGCTGTAGTAGGACGTGGCCAACCCTGAACTGCCTCAATCTTCTTAGGATCAACCTTGATACCCTCTTTGGATACTACATGTCCCAAGAATGCCACGGAATCCAACCAAAACTCACACTTGGAGAACTTAGCATATAGCTTCTGTTCTTGCAAAGTCTGGAGCACAACTCTCAAATGCTGCTCGTGCTCTCCCAGGCCACATGAATATATCAAGATGTCATCAATGAAGACGATAATAAAAGAATCAATATACGGCCTGAACACCCTAATCATCAACTCCATAAATGTTGGTGGGGCATTAGTCAAGCCAAAGGACATCACCAGGAACTCATAGTGGCCATATCTCGTACAAAAAGCAGTCTTCGGGACATCTGAGGCCCAAATCTTCAACTGATGATAGCCCGATCTCAAGTCTATCTTAGAAAACACCCTGGAACCCTGCAACTAGTCAAACAAATCATCAATGCGCGACAATAGATATGTGTTCTTGATGGTGACCTTGTTCAGCTGGCGGTAATCAATACACATTCGCATGGACCCATCCTTCTTCTTAACAAATAGAACTGGAGCACTCCACGGTGATACACTCGGTCTGATAAACCCCTTATCCAACAACTCCTCTAGTTGCTCCTTCAACTCCTTCAACTCCCTAGGAGCCATACGGTACGGGGGAATGGAAATAGGCTAAGTATCTGGAGCTAAATCAATGCAGAAATCAATATCACGATCCGGAGGCATGCATGGAAGGTCTGAAGGGAATACATCAGCAAACCCTCGAACAACGGGCACTAAATCAATCGTTGGAGACTCGGCGGTGATGTCCCGCACATAAGCAAGATACGTCAAACAACCCTTCTCGACCATATGTCGAGCCTTTAGGAAGGAAATAACTCTACTGGCTGCACTAACCGAGGAACCTCTCCACTCCAGCTTAGGCAACTCAGGCATGGCTAAGGTAACCGTCTTGACATGGTAATCAAAGATGGCATGATGAGGAGATAGACAATCCATGCCTAGGATAATCTCAAAATCAACCATATTGAGCAATAGGAGGTCCGCCCTAGTCTCGAACCCACAGAATATGATCACACAAGACCGATAAATCTGGTCTACCACTACAGAATCACCAACAGGAGTGGATACATATATAGGAGAACCCAAGGACTCACGAGGAGCATCTAGAAAACAAGCAGACAAGGTTGACACATATGAATAAGTAGATCTTGGGTCAAATAGCACTGATGCCTCTCTACCACATACTGAAATAATACCTATGATCATGACATCTGAGGCCACTGCATCTGCTCGGGCCGGAATGGCGTAGAATCTGGTTGGAGTACCTGAAGACTGACCTTCGCTGGACTGAATAGGAGCTAGCTGAGCTCCCTCTGCCTGGCCTCCACCTCTGGTACGACCTCTACCAGCCTGTCCTCCACCTCTAGGGGGACAGGGCGCTGGTGTTGAGAATGCGGGCTGATAACTCTGCTTAATAGCCTTGCCCTAGAACCTGTGACAAGTCCTCCTCATATGGCCTGGATCCCCACACTCATAACACCTCGCTGGAGGCATGTCCTGCTGCCCTAAAGAAGACCCCTGAATAGCTGGGGGATGATGAGAACTCTCTGGCATGACACTGAAGTAAGGACTAAGAGACCCCTGATGACCTGAATACTCGCCGGAGGGACCCTGAATAGCTGGTGGGAGGTAAGAACTCTTCAGCATGGCGTTGAAATAAGGTCTCACTGGAGCACCACGAGAAGGTGGTGCAGGAGCTGAATATGGAGGCCTGCTGGACTGGCCTCTACCGAACTGACCTCTAGCCCTGGCTGGGGCACCTCTGAAATCTCTTAAAAATCTAGCTCTCTTGTCCTGCTGGCCCTACTCTCTGCCACTTGATCGGTAACCCTCAATCCGACAAGCTATCTCCACCACAAGCTGATAAGGAATACCCATCTCCACCTCTCGGGCCATGTTGGCCCTAATACCTGAGTGTAGCCCAGCTACAAACCTCCGAACTCTCTCAGCATCAGTAGGAAGAATCATAAGGGCATAGCGGGACAACTCTGAAAACCTGGCTTCGTAGTCTGTCACTGACATCTGCCCCTGCTCCAGCTGCTCAAACTGGTACCGTGACGACACCTCACCCACACTACTATATAAGTATGAAGGCAAAGGTCGTGTAGCTTTTACCCGAATGGTCGGGATCGAATCCACAGGGAGCCTATTGATGGGAGTGAGTGTATAAGTGATCTAGAAGGGTCGAGTGTTTCTAATTGCACTTCTAAACATTGGTTGGTGTTGAACTATACTAAATGTATTCTATTGTTTGTAAGCTAATTAATGACTAACTTTGTTTTGTTTTGTTTGTTGTTTTCTAATATTGATAAAGGCACTAGGGTCGTGACTATGGCCTAGGTGGATACACAAAGGGATTCAATTCTAAGGTCGGGGAATTTGCTAGGGATATAGCTATAACCAAAGCACGAAGGTGCTCACTCTATACCTCTCGGTAGTTTGAGTGATTATACCCTAATTGCCTCTCTCAAGTCCAATTGGGTTCCCAATAATCAAGCAATATAGGCTTAGGTAGGGTGTTACTCTCTCGAGGTTTAACCCGTTAACTAGGGCTCAAGTAGGTTTTTACATTTCTGGGTTTAACCCCTTTGATTGGGACTACCAATCTCTTGATAATGCCCTAATTTCCTATTAGACTAATTTCTAGACTCAAGTCTTCTTTCTCAAGAAAGGCCCGAGTCATGAAAAGGTTAATTAGTGTTTGCAACCACTAATTATAGCAATACAAACCTTGAAATAACCTAAATAACCAACACCCATTAATTTTCCAACCTTAATTTCAAAACCCTAATATATACCCACACTAGGGTTGAGCTACAACCCTAGCTAATGGGTCTAGCTACTCATAACCAAAGATGAGAACAATGATAGAGAAGAAGAATAACCCATTTAATTGATTCCTAACAATGAAATTGAAGTTTTCAATATTAAAAATGCAAGAATAAAGCTAAAGAAATAAAAACCCTAAAATATTCACGAGCTCTCTACTCTGAAAAACAGCTGATATGTTCCCGATCTATAAATAAATTACAAAATAGTCTATTTATAGTCTGCCAAATTTTTGGACAAAAATACCCCTGCAGGACCACTGCGGACCGCGAAAACACGATCGCGGTCCGCAAAAACATTAGGACCTCACTGGACTGCCACCGCGGTCTGTGAAACTTCAACCGCGGCCGCGGTGGATGATAGTCAAATTTTTGCGCTCACTGGAAATGCACCGCGGTCCGCGAAACCACAACCGCGGCCGCGGTGGCTGCAAGCCTTAATTTCTGAGCTCACTGGAAATGCACCGCGGTCCGCGAAACCACGACTGCAGTCACGGTGGCCTTGTTGTCTTGAGCAGCCATGTTGGGTTTGATCCTTAAGCCGGATTCACTCCTATTTTGAGCATATTTAAGACTGAATGCCTTTATTTCTGGTTCAATCCTGCAACAAGCACAACATATGAGCTTTTGGGGCTATTTTGTGTAAAATTGTATCCAAAATTCATGTATTAGGGCACAGAAAACGAGGCAAAAGCCAAGTTATCAACTCCCCCAAACAAACTCTTGCTTGTCCTCAAGAAAAACAAAATAAGCCCCCACCTCTATGAGAGATTTCACAAAAATTTGGTTGTACTATTGGTGACCTCAACTAGCATCAATTGGAACTAACCATAGCCCCTAATGCGAATGAATCATTGACAATGATTGAACTTTTCAAAATCATAGTTTCAAGTGTGATACAAGAGCTTCAAGGGTTGGTCCAACTCATCAGTGAACTTCTAACTATTACCTCGGTCAGTGCGGATCCCAGACTCTTATTCCGTAACTTTCCCTAGGCATCTCACCTTTCAAAATAATGACACGCAGAACGAGGAATATGGTGAATCGCACATCTCTCATCAAGGAAAGAGTCTCAAGTTCGGCTCAAAGTACCATAGGCTTGCCCTTTGTGTACATCACCACTAATGTAGGCTTTACTCAACCTGAGATCATATAGGGCTTTTGTGGAATCACGATGAAGGCTTTTGGTCAAGGGTAGGACGTATTTGGTTAGAGTGAGTTTTATCTTTCCTTAAGCACTTCATTTTTTTCCCACATTTTCTTGACTCTTTGAGTCATTTTATCTTTTGTAGGGTTGGAGAGACACTTTTTTCATCAAATTTCCTTTATTTTCTTCTTATGCTTTCCAAACTTTTGGCATCACTTTTTCATCAATTCCCTTTATTTCTTATTTTTGTTCATTCTTTTCTTTTCATTCTTTTTCATTGACTTTTCTCTTCTCTTTCTTTCTTTCTTTCTTTTGTGCCTTCTTTTTCACTTCATCACATCCCTCATCTCTCCCCCAAACTTATGCTTTTTGCCTAGCGCCAAGGAAAGATCGGGTGCCAAGAGATGGCAAAAGAATGGTTAAAGGCTTGTAACTTGGGTTGAAAGAAAAGGCTAAGGCTCAAAAGGGTTGACTAGGGAATATTTCTTTTGGAAGGTCATGGAAGTGTTCAATTCTTTGTTCAAGCCAAGGAAAGCCTATAGTCACTTCTCAAGTCAAATTACACCTAGAATTTTGCCTAGACAACACTCAGGGCAAGTTCTAGACTAGTGGCACAGAACTTGGACTTGCAATTACGAATTTTTCACCACTCACAGCTAAAGGATTGTTATAGAAATCGAGTCGAGGGCCCACAATGACCTTAGTCGTGCTTTGAGTAACAAAAATGGTCCCGAATAACCACCTGATGATTATCCGCCAACACAAGAGTCTCAAGATCATCACTATCACCATCCTCAACACAAAGGTTTGTCTTTGACCATGGGATTAAAGGCAACTGTGTTAGGCCCAAGTGAAGCTTTTCTTGAGGCACCGTTATTGAAAAACAAAACAACAAGAAAAGGAAAAACAGACTCAAACCCTTAAGAAGGTTGTCACACCATCCATCCTTGGGAAGAGCCACCTGGTTCACACAAGTTCCACCTTTTGAAAGAACCGTGGCGTTAAGAAAACCAAAGGCTTATTGCTCACGAGAAAACCAAACAAGAAGCTATGAAAGAAAAGTAAGAAGCTATAAAATAGAAAAGAAATGCATCAAATAAAGTAAAGTGCGTGGGATGGAATGAATATGTATAATAGGGGAATTAGATGAATATACATAAGGGATGAATATTTACAATGGATAGTTATCTTATACATACCAAAAAGGGAAATAACGTAAAGAAAAGGAAACAAAAAGTTGTTTTCATTATACAATCCGATGTAGCCAAAATAAAATGCCTATAGAGCCACTCCTCCAACTAAAAGAAAGCATTGTCCTCAATGATATAAAGCAAAAATAGTGCGCAAAATATGGGAGAGAGAGAGTAAAGAAAACTCCCTATTGACCCTCGGCCTGCTGTGGTCCCTGCTGCTCTGTCTGAGATGGGGTAGGAACTGCCTGAGATGGGGAAGGAACTGCGTGAGATGGGGAACCTGTACGAGCTGGATTTGGTATAGCCTGTGATGGAGCTCTGGTGGGCTGGGCCTCCTGGCTCTGAGCCTGAGTGTGCTCTGTGGAGGGGGGGGGGGTCTGCCAGTACAAGCCTGATGTTCTGGGCATGGGGCATGACCTTCCTCTTCTTCAGTGGCCTCACCGGCTCCTCCTCCTGCACTGACTGAGGCAATGGCTACTGCTCTGGTTGTGGCTCTGTGAGGTCGGCTAGTAGCATCTCCAAAGGAATCTGATCACCTGATTGCTTGTCGACCTCCTTTCTCAGCTTCGCCACCTCCTCCTTTGACGCCCTAGTCTTCCTCAGCTTCTTTGTTTCTTTGGCCAACTTTGAAAATGCACTCTCATGTGCACCCATCGCGTCCAGGATTTTCTTCTGATTCTCCAAAATTTCTTTTAGAGTGTCCTCAATGGACTGCGGGACCTGTAGTGGGGGAGGAGTAACTGGGGCTGCCACGGTTATAGAAATTGCAGCCAACTTTCTAGTAGTTGACTGCATCCAGTTGGTGAGGGTAGTGAGAGCCATGTTCAGCCGTTGAGCAGTCATGTGATAGGCTCTGGTGGAGGGGATGTCAGTAGCTGTGGAGGAAGACGGGCCTGGAACCTCCTTTGGAATGGCAGGCTGGGGCAGTGAGGGTTCCGCCACCACCACTGGCTCTTCAGATTGGCTAGTGGAGGCAACCGACTTTCCCTTTGACTTCTTTTTGGGATTATCCTCATCTTTCAAGTCATACCAGGAGAAAGGTGCTTTGGGCTTGACTTTGGTGTCAAAGCGCTTCATGGTCACTTCCTAGTCTTCACAATACATGGTCAGGTAATGAGGAAAAGGGTAAGAAGTATCACCTGTGCTGACCACCCGGCTAATGACCTCAGACATCACATTCCCCACATTGATGGGGTATCCAACCATTACAGATGCTATTAATATAGCCCTACTGAGAGGGAGGGTCTGGTCATGATGAGTCGGGTCTAGCCTGCTACATACAAAAGTCTCCCATCCTTTAGCTTCAAAGTTCAGGGTCCTTCTGGTGATAGTCTTCCCAGCCGTTAACCACTCTGGGGTGTCCCAGGGCTTGGCCAAGTGCAAAGCCAACCAATTTCTTGCAACATCCTTTTTGGCAAGTTTTTCCCGGTATAATGAATCATCCACATCATCCATCTCCAAATAGTCATTTAGTGAAGGTCCGTCAAAAGGCACAGTGAGATTCCGGACTTTGGATGCCTTTGAGTCCTTTTACAGAAAAAGCAAATTGGTGTAGAACTCCTTCACTATATGCTCATTGGCCTCCGAAAGATGCTCAGTGAAATAACACCATCCTTTCCTGTCTCGGAATTGCTGCCTCACATTGGAGTTGTATATGGATAAATCTTTCATTGAGAAGGTGTGCTCCGGGATAAGAGACCGTGTAGTCCACAACTCCCTGAATCTGTGGAAGGCCTTCTCACTAACAAAATGATCCTTCCACACATCCGGATTCCTAGTGCGCTCTACCCCTTCAACCACCTGCGCATCCCCTTTGTTGTCACTTGAATTCTCCCCAAATAAGGAAGCTGTAGGGGAAGTAGAGTATGAGTGTGCACTAGAGGCGGATTTGGCTGGAGACACTGCTCGTGCTGGGGCCGGGAGAGATAAGACCGGGTCCATTGGGGATGAATGTGATGAGGCCTCCTCTAACGGAGCATATTCACTTCCTGATGGTGAAGGAGGGGAGTCTGTAACCTGACTGGGCCATCGTGATGACTGAGGAGGCAATGTAACTTTTGATGGTTGCCTTCGTGCCCCCGGGCCTCTCCCCCTTTGAGTTTCTCCTCTACCCGTGTTTTTGTGACCTCCTCCACGAGATAGAACCATTGCCTGCAAAGTACACATTAGTGAACATGGTTAGTTTCCTGAACATTGATGTGCAGACACTTGAGTAGTCACTGAAGTCTAAGCATACTGGAATGAGGCAAGACACACTGGAACTGACTTTGCGGACCGCGAAAAGTCTACCGCGGCCGTGAAAGTCTAAACATACTTGAGCAGGACATACTGGAAATGACTTCGCGGACCGCGAAAAGTCGACTGCAACCGCGAAGTTTGATCCAGTATGGTATGATTTCTGGACAGCAGGGACCACGGACTGTGAAAAATTGACCGCGGTCCGCGAAACAACAGAGTGAACTTATGCAATATGAACCACCGCGGTCCGCGAAAATGGCTATTTACCTAGGGTTCCCAGAACTTGCAATTTCTATGTTAGAGTGTTCATTGAGATAAGTCCTACATAAGTAATCAGTGGAATGTAAACCTATTCGGGATAACCCTAACATTTACAAGCCTAAAATGAGAAAATAATAATTAAAAAGAGATTGAAAACTAAAGAAAATAAAGAAATCAAGAAGTTAATGAAGCATAAATACACTTACTAGATGTTTGGATGAAAGTATGGATGCAAGCAATGAATTTCAGAGGATGCAAAAGTGAGACACGGTTGAAAGTGACTTAGGCTAGCTACAGTGGGAAAAGTATGAAATGAAACCCTAGAATCCTATTTATAGAGAGTGCTGGGGACCACCCCAATTACCTACCGCGGACCGCGAAAAATCGACCGTGGTCCACGGTCATTCAATGGAAGAAGGCTTAAGAGATAGAAGGGCTTCGCGGACCGCGAAAAGTCAACCGCGGCCGCGAAGTCCATTTCCAGAGCACTGTGTTTGCATCATATTGACTTCGCGGACCGCAAAAATTTGACCACGGCCGCAAGTCAATTTCCAGTGATCTTCTGTTTCTATACTCAGCCAAATTCCTGTGTCAAAATCATCCTACACATCCAAAAACCAGTTAGTGTAAAAGTGAAACCTATTTTACCAGGAAACTGAAAGTAAATACTCATGGTTTGCCTCCCAATAAGTGCCTGATTTAACGTCGCCACACGACACATTTTACCGGGATCATTGGAGATGAAGAAGTGCGACCACGTGGTTGTCATCAACTTTGCCAAGATAGTGTTTTACCCTGTTACCATTCACTCTGAATACTTCACCGCTTTTGTTCTTGAGGTCAAGAGACCCAAATGGAGTAACAAATACCACTTCAAAATGCCCACTCCACTTTGACTTTAGCTTCTTGGGAAATAACCTCAACCGAGAATTGAACAATAAGACCAAGTCACCAACTTTGAACTCTTTACCTCGAGCATATTTGTCATGTAGGTACTTCATTTTGTCCTTATACAAGGACAAACTGGAGTACGCATGGAATCTAAACTCATCCAACTCATTCAATTGCTCCACTCGAAGATTTGCAACTATATTCCATTCCAAGTTCAACTTTTTCAAGGCCCACATAGCCTTGTGCTCCAATTCCACCGGAAGGTGGCATGCTTTTCCAAAGATCAAGCGATATGGGGACATCCCAATTGGGGTCTTGTAGGCGGTCCGATAAGCCCAAAGAGCATCATCTAATTTCTTAGCCCAGTCGGTCCTATTGGCATTGACCATTTTGGATAATATGCTCTTTATATCTCTGTTAGACACTTCAACTTGGCCACTAGCATGAGGGTGGTACGGGGTAGTGACTTTATGGTTGACCCCATACTTAGAAGGCATGGAGTCAAAGGCTTTGTTGCAAAAATGTGATCCCCTGTCACTGATTATGTCTCGTGGAGTGCCAAACCTAGTAAAGATATTCTTCTTGAGAAAGATTATCATACTCCGCGCCTCATTGTTTGGTAAGGCTATGGCCTCCACCCATTTTGACACATAATCAACCGCGACCAAGATGTACGTGCTCCCACATGAACTCATGAATGGCCCCATGAAGTCAATTCCCCAAACATCAAAGATATCTACCTCGAGAATTGAGTTTAAGGGCATCTCATCCTTTTTGGAAATTCCCCCGGCTCTTTGGCATTCATCACACCTCTTCACTAGAGTACTAGCATCCTTATTCAAAGTGGGCCAAAAGAACCCACAACTAAACACTTTAGAAGCAGTTCTCACCCCTCAGTGATGACCACCATACGACGAGGAGTGGCAAGAATCAAGTATGGCTAGTTGCTCTTCCTCCGGTACACATCGCCGAATTACCCCATCGGTGAAAATCTTGAATAAATAAGGCTCATCCCAATAGAAATCCAAGCTATCCCTTCGAAGCTTCTTCTTTTAGTTAGAAGAGAGCTGACAAGGGACAACTCCGGTGACTAGGAAATTAGCAATATCCGCAAAACATGGCATTTCTCTCATGGACATTGAAAGGAGTTGTTCATCAGGGAAACTATCATTGATCTCAAGTACGTCACAAGGACGTCCTTGCTCCTCCAACCGGGACAAATGATCGTAACTTGATTCTCACTCCCTCTTTTATCCACTATCTCTAGATTAAACTCTTGTAACAACAAAACCCATCTCATAAGTCTTGCCTTGGAATCCTTTTTGGTCATGAGGTACCGGAGTGCTGCATGGTCAGTGTGAACTATGACTTTGGCACCCATCAGATAAGCTCGAAATTTTTCCATGGTAAAGACTATAGCTAGAAGCTCCTTCTCCGTGACTGTGTAGTTCATTTGAGCAGAATTCATTGTCTTGCTGGCATAGTATATTGGATGAAACAATTTGTTCACCCTTTGCCCAAGCATAGCACCCACAACAACATCACCTGGATCACACACAAGCTCAAATAGGGTACTCCAATCCGGTACTGTGATGATGGGAGTGGTAGTGAGCTTGTGTTTTAAGAGTTCAAACCTTGCATACACTGCTCATCAAAGTTGAATTTGGCATCCTTCTCTAACAGCTTGCATAATGGATTCACCACCTTAGAGAAATCTTTGATAAACCGCCGGTAAAAACCGGCATGGCCAAGAAAGCT
>ML373728.1:513-32041 GCA_005239525.1 Nicotiana knightiana | reverse complement strand
TCAAGGAAGCAATAATAGGCTCGACCTGCAAGCCTATCCAACATCTGATCCAAGAATGGTAAAGGAAAATGGTCTTTGCGGGTCACCATGTTGAGCTTGCGGTAGTCCATGCACACCCACCATCTGGTAACCGTTCTTGTAGGAATGAGCTCATTCTTATCATTTTTTATCACTGTCATTCCACCCTTTTTCAGAACGCATTGGACCGGAGAAGTCCAAGCACTATCCGAAATTGGATAGACCACACCCGCATCAAGCCATTTTATGATCTCCTTTTTCACCACATCTTGCATAGCTTCATTGAGTCTTCTTTGATGTTCAACAGAGGGTTTGGATCCATCCTCCAATATAATCTTATGCATGCAAAAGGCGGGGCTAATACCTCGAATATCAGCCAAAGTCCAACCAATTGCTTTCTTCCTCCTCCTTAGCACTTTTAAAGTTGACTCAACCTGCAATTGGGTTAGGCAAGAGGAAAGAATAACTGGTAAAGTGCAAGAGGGACCAAGGTATTCATACCTGAAGTGGGAAGGAAATGGCTTCAACTCCAGATTCGGAGGTTCTTCAATGGATGGCTTTGTTGGTGGGGTCTTCCTGTTCTTCAAGTCCAATGAGAATTTTCTAGAAGCATAGGAATAAGACCCCATGCCTTGAAGGTCATGGGTGCTCTCAAGCACACCATCCACCACTGAGTCCTCATGATTCAACAAGGCCAACTCCACAGGATCATCAACATGGATCATAACACTGGCATCATCAATAATAACCTCGGACACAAGGTTCATAAAAGAGCACACTTCGGGGCTGTTGGGCTGCTTCACAGATTTGCACACGTGGAAGACCACTTTATCATCACCCACTCTGAATGTAAGTTCCCCAGCTTCAACATCGGCCAAGGCCTTCCCGGTGGCAAGGAAAGTCCTCCCCAAGATAATAGGGACCTCAAAATCAACCTCACAGTCGAGGATAACAAAATTTGCTGGCAATATGAACTTTTCCACTCTCACTAAGACATCATCAATAATACCTAAGGGCCTCTTCATTGATCGGTTCGCCATTTGCAAACGCATAGAATTCGCCCTAGGTTGTCCGATCCCCAAGGTCATGAACACAGAATATGGCATCAAATTTATGCTTGCCCCAAGATCACATAGGGCTTTTGCAAAGGCTGCACTCCCAATTGTGCAAGGAATAGTGAAGGCACCCGGATCTTCAAGTTTTGGTGCCATGGAGTGAACAATAGCACTCACTTGGTGAGTCATCTTAATGGTCTCACATTCCATGGATCATTTTTTGTCACCAAGTCCTTCATGAACTTAGTGTAGCCTGGCCTTTGCTACAAGGCCTCAACCAAAGGAACATTTATGGTGAGACTCTTCATCATATTAAATAACTTTTTTAAATTGGGTCTCTTGCTTCTGTTTTGCCAATCTCTGAGGATAGGGAGGAGGTGGCCTAGGCAATGGTGCCTTTGGGGCCACCGGCTCTTACATGTCAATCATGTGTTCCCTAGACGGGTTCGCATTTCTATCCAAATCCTCCCTATTGTCATGAATGTCAATTCTTACCTCACCTTCACTTGGCTCATCCAATGTTTGCTCCACATCAGCTGGTAGCTCATCTTGGGGTACAACTTCATCATCATCAACAACCTTCTTTTGCCCCGAAGTACTTGCCTCCACACCTTTTCCACTCTGAGTGGTTACCGCCATAGCATGACCGGTGTTGTTGTTGTTCCCACCCTTGGGGTTCACCACAGTATCACTTGGTAGTGCACCCTTCGGGCGTGTGTTTAAGGCTTGTGAAATCTGGCCCATTTGTACTTCAAGATTTCGAATGGAAGTAGTGTGAGAGGATATCTGGGTATCGTATTCTGCATTCCTCTCCATCATATGTTTGAACATGTTTTCTATCCGACCCATTTTCGAGCTTGATAAACTTTGCCCATGAAATTGATATGGAGGAGGGTTGCTTGGTTGTTGGTACATCGGGGGCCTTTGAAAACCCGACACCCGATGACCTTCACCTTCCTAATTGTTGTTGTTATTTCTTCCATTCCAATTACCTTCATTGTTGTTCCCCCATTGTCGGTCATTATTGTTGTTCCATTGACGATCATTGGTATTCCAATTTCTAGCATTGTTATTGTTCCAGTTTTGTGGCCTTTGGTTCCCCCAGTTTTGTGTATTACCTTGCCCTTGGTAGTTGTTTGCATACATAACATCCTCATCTTGGTCATTGTAACTTTCATCTTGTTCATGACCACTTGGCCCTTAATCACCATGGTTTTGCCTAACATTCCCCTGAGGTCTTCTTCGGTTTCCTTGCATATGAACTCCTTCCATAGCATTTACTTGCTTAGGACCTTGCAAATGTTGGAGTTGGGATTTAGCAAGTTGGTTCATGGTTGTTGTAAGCTCGGCAATTGCTTGCTGTTGTTCTTGGAGTTCCTTGTGGAGACTATTCACACCGGTTTCCCCTTGAGGAACGTTTGCTCTACTTTGCCAAGCCGAAGATGTGTCGGCCATTTCATCAAGAATCTCATATGCCTCCGGGTATGTCAACTTCATAAAATTACCACCGGCCAATGGTTGACCACACATTGATTGTCCGTGTTGATTCCCCGGTAGAATATTTGTTGTATCATAGCCTCTGTCATGTCATTGTTAGGACATTCCTTGACCATGGTTCTATAGCATTCCCATATTTCATGTAGGGGCTGGTTTGGCTCTTGTTTGAATGCCAAAATCTCATCTCGAAGGGCTGCCATGTGGCTTGGGGAGAAAAACCTTGCAATAAATTTATCCACAAGCTCGTCCCAAGTGGAAATAGAATGGTTTGGGAGACGCTCAAGCCAATCCAATGCTCTTCCCCTAAGTGAGAACGGGAACAACCGTAACCTTAATGCGTCCTCAGAAACATTAGTTTGCCTACTCCCCCAACATGTTTCAACAAAGCCTTTTGAGATGCTTATAGGCATTCTGATGGGCAGCTCCGGTGAAGTATCCACTTTGCTCTAGGAGAGTGAGCATAACATTTGTGATTTAGACGTTCCCTGCTCGAATCCTTGGCGGGACTATTGCACTAGCATACCCCTCGTTTGGAAGTAACCGAGGAGCAGCTCTAGGAGCTGGAGGTGGGGGAGGGTCTGGAACATCATCCTGAATATTGGCATGTCGGCCTCTTCTTTGTGGAGGAATTTGATTGATTTCATCTTCTTGATTGTCATAAACCTCTTCCCCCAGAATCACATTTCCTAGCGGATCGGCCATTGTACCTAAGTACACAAAACAAGGAAGTTAAAAATAGAAGGAAAGAAAAACACATTATGCTTCTAGTCACAAATATAGTTACACCGTTAAAGCTCCCCGGCAACGGCGCCAAAAAGTGACGACACCTCACCCACACTACTATATAAGTATGAAGGCAAAGGTCTTGTAGCTTTTACCCGAATGGTCGGGATCGAATCCAAAGGGAGCCTATAGATGGGAGTGAGTGTATAAGTGATCTAGAAGGGTCGAGTGTTTCTAATTGCACTTCTAAACATTGGTTGGTGTTGAACTATACTAAATGTATTCTATTGTTTGTAAGCTAATTAATGACTAACTTTGTTTTGTTTTGTTGTTGTTTTCTAATATTGATAAAGGCACTAGGGTCGTGACTATTGCCTAGGTGGATACACAAAGGGATTCAATTCTAAGGTCGGGGAATTTGCTAGGGATATAGCCATAACCAAAGCACGAAGGTGCTCACTCTATACCTCTCGGTAGTTTGAGTGATTATACCCTAATTGCCTCTCTCGAGTCCAATTGGGTGCCCAATAATCAAGAAATATAGGCTAAGGTAGGGTGTTACTCTCTCGAGGTTTAACTCGTTAACTAGGGCTCAAGTAGGGTTTTACCATTTCTGGGTTTAACCCCTTTGATTGGGACTACCAATCTCTTGATAATTCCCTAATTTCCTATTAGGCTAATTTCTATACTCAAGTCTTCTTTCTCAAGAAAGACCCAAGTCATGAAAAGGTTAATTAGTGTTTGCAACAACTAATTATAGCAATACAAACCTTGAAATACCCTAAATAGCCAACACCCATTAATTTCCCAACCTTAATTTCAAAACCCCATTATATACCCACACTAGGGTTGAGCCACAACCTAGCCAATGGGTCTAGCTACTCATAATCAAATATGAGAACAATGATAGAGAAGAAGAATAACCCATTTAATTGATTCCTAACAATGAAATTGAAGCTTTCAATGTTAAAAATGCAAGAATAAAGCTAAATAAATAAAAACCCTAAAATATTCACGAGCTCTCTACTCTAAAAACAACTCATATGTTCCTGACCTATAAATAAATTACAAAATAGTCTATTTATAGTATGCCAAATTTTCGGACAAAAATACCCCTGCAGGACCACCGCGGACCGTGAAAACACGACCACGGTCAGCGAAAACATTAGGACCTCACTGGACTGCCACCGCGGTCTGCGAAACTTCGACCGCGGTCGTGGTGGGACTTTGCAATTCTTGGGTCTCACTGGAACTCCACTGCGGTCCGCGAAACTTCGACCGCGGCCGCGGTGGATGATAGTCAAATTTCTGAGCTCACTAGAAATGCACCGCAGTCCGTGAAACCACGACCACGGCCGCGGTGGTTACAGGCCTTAATTTTTGAGCTCACTGGAAATGCACCGCGGTCCGTGAAACCACGACCACAGTGGCCTTGTTGTCTTGAGCAGCCTTGTTGGGTTTGATCCTTGTGCCGGATTCACTCCTAGTTTGAGCATATTTTAGACTGAATGCCTTCATTTCTGGTTCAATCCTGCAACAAGCACAACGTATAAGCTTTCGGGGCTATTTTGTGTATAATTGTATCCAAAATTCATGTATAAGGGCACGAAAAACGAGGCAAAAAGCCAAGTTATCATACCGCAGCTCTTCCCTCTCGGAGGGTGGAATATTCCTGTCCAAGAACAAATGAGTGAACTGCTCCCATGTGATAATAGGGGAACCTGCTGGCCTACCAAGGATAAATGACTGCCACCATCTGCGGGCCCTGCCCTCTAGCTGGAAAGTAATGAAGTCGACTCCATGGGACTCCAAAATCCTCATGTTGTGTAGTATGTCCCTGCACCTATCAATAAAGTCCTGGGCATCCTCGCCTTTCTCACCTCCGAAGATCGGAGGCTGCAATCGAGTCCATCTATCAAGTAGCTTCTGCGAATCGCCGTCCGCAGCCGGTCTAAGCTCTGGTGATGCTACTGCTGGCTGTGCTCCACCCATGGGCAGAGTACCCGGAGTCTGATATACTGCCGCTGCATGACCTGCGACCTGGCGTTAGGGTTCTAAACTCCCTCTCCCACCTGAGATGTGGCAGGATCCGCTGGGAATAAACCAACCTGGGTTATAGTGTCCATGAACCGCAACATACGGCCCATGATCTCCTGAAATCCTGGTGCAGTCATGAAATCTACCGGGGCAAGATCTGCTGGAGGCACCTCGTCCTGCTCCACAATGACAAGATCCTTTGGGGGTGCTAATAGAGCAACTCTGGGACGCCCTCATCCCCTACCTCGGGTCGGTGCCCTCCCCCGGCCTCTACCACAGCCTCGGACGGCGGGGGTAGCGACATCTCCCAGGTCTGGAATATCAGCTGCACCATTCCTCACCATCTACGAGAGAATAGAAGAATGAGATTTAGTAAGACCATCAATTGCACGATAGAATAAGAATAAAGAGAGGTTTATTAACACCCCATAGCCTCCCGAAGATAAATACAGACGTCTCCGTATCGATCCACAAGACTCTACTAGGTTTGCCCGTGACTTGTGAGACCTACGTGAACCTAAAGCTCTGATACCATGTTGTCACGATCCAAATTCCAACTCAGGTCGTGATGGCTCCCAACACCGGAGTCGGGCAAGACAACATCAGTTTACTAACGAGATTACTTTACTTATATAAATATTTAAGTGCTTGTCAAATTTTAGATTTAGAAATCATTTAAAGAAAATGGTCAAGTGAATGCAATTTGATTAAATAAACTCAAAATATCGTTGTCATCATATGTAGCATATCAAAAATATTAGAAAACCAACTACATGTGCCAAGACCTAGTGTCACAAGTCCACAAGTGACTAGTGGAATATACAAAGTAGACAAAATAAATATACAACCGTCTGAGAGGGGTAGAATGAAATATCAAAAGAAATAGAAGAAACTCCACAGTGCTGCTGAGGAACGCCAGATAGAGCAGCTCACCGTGTAGTCTAATCCAGAAAGTACTCTCACGATCGCGCTCCAGTATGATAACCAGATGCACCAGCCTCAGAGCCTGTACAATTAAGTACAAAAGCGTAGCAGGAGTACATATAAACAAATATGTACCCAGTGAGTATCCCGTCTAAACTCGAAGAAGTAGTGACGAGGGGTAGACGTATTACTCACTAGGGTCTTTAGCAATAATATAATTAGATAGATTCAATCAGGGTTAACCATTATGGAAAATCAGGTAGACATGGAATATCGAGTATATGAACTACCACCTACCGCAAGTGCCAAATAACAACTATACTAAAAGTCCAAAGTCCCCTTTCACATAAAACAATTCATTTAATAATAATAATAAGACTGTTAGTCAAATACATAGCATATAGTATGCCGAGGCGTATGGCCGAAGCGACGCAAAAATTAAATGTGCATTGCCGAAGGGTCGAACGTCTCGAACCATAGATGCATCTATTACCCCGCTCGCGAATCGATCATGCGACGCGGTTGACATATTATAAGGCTACCCCGCTCACAAATCATACATGCGACACAGGTGCTCGTATACATACACAGAATTATCAGGAAATTCAGGAAGATATAGAGTTTATACTTGGAAAACAAGAGTCAAGGCAACATCAAGTCTTTAACGTAACCTTCTATTTTCTCATGCTAGTTCAAGGATAATAATTGACTAGGAATACATGCAAGGATACAAGTAAGGCATATAAGCATGCTTGTGAGTCCTAAAGACTACCCGGCATAAGATAGTAGTAGCTACGCACGGACTCTCGTCACCTCGTGCGTGCGTAGCCCCCGCAAATAAGGAAAATACAATCATTTATGATTACCTATGGGGAAAATTCCCTCTTATAAGGTTAGAAAGGAGACTCACCTCATGCGGAACCCACTTCTCGGACCAAGAACGCTCCCGAAACTCCAACCTCTACACCCGAGGACTCGAAACTAGTCAAATATTATATAAATACGTTAACATACACTCAAAAGTATAAAATTCTCTTACTAGCTTAGATAATTCATCATTCTTGAAGAAATTCCAAAATACACCCCCGGGCCCACATGCTCGGATTTCGGAAATTTTCAAAGAAAACACTCACACATAGCCTAAGGATCATTAATATATAGTTTTTGTAGGATTTCATGGTGAAAAAGTGGTGAATTTCTCTAAAGTTCATCAACCCTAGGTTTCCACTCTAACTCCTTTGATTTACACTAATCGGGTATTAATCTACCTAAGATTGATGTAATAAACCAACATTTAAATGGAAATTACTTACCTCTTAGAAGATAGGCCGAATACCCTCTTGAAAGGTGTCAAAATCGCCTATGGTGTGGAAGAAATGGTGAAAAATGGTTAAGTCCCGAAATAAATGGGCTCACTACCTTCAATGACCTCGCACCTGCGGCTCGAGGACCGTACCTCCGGTCTCGGACCTGCGAGCCAAGGCTCGCACCTGCGGAATTTGGCAAAGGGACTGGGTATCGCACCTGCGGAGGGGTTTCTGCACCAACAGACCCGCTCCTGCGGAGAAAGGTCCGCACCTGCGATCTGGGCCTTCTCCTTTATGGGTCGCACCTGCGAGGCCTTGACCGCAGGGGCGGTCTCGCACCTGTGATCTGGGAAACCTCACATGCGGTCACACCAGACCTGGTGCACCAATAACTAAAGCTGCTGGTTTTTGGCCCTGGTCAGTGTCCGGGAGGCACTTGGGCCCACCCGAGCCCCCTTCCAATTATACCAACAAGTCCTAAATCATATTACGGACACGCTCGAGCCTTCAGAACACCAAAAACCACGCTAAAACTCAAAATCACTCCTCAAAACCCCTAGAATCAAACTTAAGGATTTTTAAGTTCTTGAATTCGGTTTCAATGTGCCGAACCGACCTATACTACTCAGAATGACACCAAATTTTTCAAGCAAGTCATAAATGACATAACGGAACTATTCCTGGTCTCATAATTCCGTTCGGACCTTGATAACACAAAACATGTTCCAAACCAAATTATGAACCTAAGGAAACTCTATTTTCGCTATTTGCCATCGAAACGCTCACGGTTCATCCAAAACCCATTCTGGACATACGCACAAGTCCAAAATCATCATACGAAGCTACTGGAATCGGTGAAACTCGATTTTGAGGTCATTTACTCAGAATGTTGGCCTTAAAAGCCAATCTTAAGGAACCAAGTGTTCCTGTATTACTCTATACATTTCCGAATCCCAAACCACCCGTCCCCGCAAGTCGTGAATAATTGAAGTCGCTATGGTAAGTCTTATTTAGGGGAACGGGGTCCGTATATGTAAAATGACCGGTCGGGTTGTTACATTATTGGAGGCACAATTTTCTTTTAAAATGAAGTCCTAACTAGAAAGCTAATACTTTTGTTAGTATCTTCACCAAAAAAAAAAAAGCTCCTAGCTAGACTAAAACGAATCCAAAACTCCCCTAAGTATACTGGTAGTAGTTTCCTCTCTCAACTAGAAGAATCCCTAATTGTTGAATATAATGATATCCTAAAGCTTAAAGAGGACTACTGAAAACTAAGATCCAGAGTAAGTTGGCTAAGTGATGGTGATGCGAATACTAAATTTTTTCACATAAAATGCTCTTAATAAAAGAAGGATAAATAACATTGTCATTTGTCTTTTTCAAAAATGATAATAGAAACTGACTGGATGATTAAAATTCTACTATGAACCATACAACAAATTTCTTTACAAACCTTTTCACAACTTCTCATGATAGCTCGAACTGGTCCTGCATAAGAAATGATACCCCTACTTTCCATACAATTGATTTATTGATCCTTGATAAACCCCTAAGAAACCATGGAATAAGAAATTCAGTTTTCTCCTTCAAGCCATACAAAACTCCAGGACCGGACAATGCACCCTTTCTTTTTTCGAAAATAGTGGCACATCGTTGGAAGTAAGGTAATAAATCTATCCACAATATTTTCAAACAAGGACAATCCCCTCAGACATTAATGAAACCTATTTATGTCTCATTCCCAAAGTAAAAAATGCAAATAATATAAAAAACTTTAGACCTTCAAGGTTATGCACAAAATTATATTACAAAATAATTTCCAACCATATTAAGCCCTTCCTAAATCTCCTTATTAGCGATGAACAAGCAAGCTCCTTAAAAAACAGGAGGGATAGCGATAATTCCATTATCACTTAGGAAATCATGAAACAATAAACACGTCAAAGGGTAAACCAAATTTTCTTCTAAAAATAGATTTAGAGAAGGCTTTTGATTAACTAATATGGTATTTCATCTACAGAAATTTAAAATTCTTCAAATTCCTCCTAATATTACCTCTTTAATCTTAAATTGAATCACAACAACCAATGTATCAATTCTTATCATTGGTAACAAATCTAAGAACTTCTACCCTACAACTGGAATTAGGCAAGGAGACCAATGTCCCTTTACCTTTTCATCCATTGTATGGACATGCTTTCTAAAGCAATTGACAAAAAGGTGGACATCAAGAGCTGGGAACCAATCAAAATTAATCATACTAGCCCGCCCTTATCCCACTTATTTTTCGCAGACGACCTAACCCTAACGGGGCAGACAAATAATAAAATAATGCACTCCATCCAACAATGCTTGGATACTTTATGTACCCTTTCAGGGCACAATATCAATACGGCCAAATAAAAAATAATCATTTCCAAAAATTGTCATCCACAAGTCAAAGATTCACTAACAAATTTATTTAACACTAAAATTAGCAGGACCTTCGGAATGTACCTAGGTTTCCCAATAATTGATAACAAACCAAAATCCAAAGATTACCAATTTCTTATTGATAAAATGAGGTCCAGACTAAGCAATTAGAATGCTAAGTGGCTAAGTATGGCTGGGAGACGCACATTAGTTTCTTCCACGCTCAACACACTTCCAAACCATATCATGCAATTATCTCTTCTTCCCAGCAAAGCTCTTACCAATATAGACAAGATTCAAAGAGACTTTATTTGGGGTAGCATAGTGTAAAAAAGGAAAATGCACTTAATAAATTGGGACACCATTACTAAGCCAAATGAGAATGGGTGCCTAGGAATCAGGAAAGCAAAGTCAAAAAGTTTGGCTCTATTAGCATGGAGAATTCTTAATAATCCCTCAGCTTTATAGGTTAAATTCTTGATTAGCAAATATGGAAAGAAGGGAATTACTAATTCAACTTCACACACATGGGACGATCTACTAAAAGGATGGTTCTATTGAAATAAGGGTATTAGATGGATGGTTGATAAGAATTCTTCTTTAAACATATGGGACAATAACTGGATCCGCAACATCAACAATCTTAGACAAAATGTCACAGGGACTTTAAAAAAAGAGGAGATCAACTTGAGTATTAACGATATTGGTGGTAAGGGATACTGGGACCTGAGAATGTTATATTGCAAAATCCTTATGAGAATCCATTGGATGGAAAACAACCCCTCTAAATGGCCCTTTACACTGGATAGATCACCTAAAAAATGCACTCATAACCTTCTACAATCAACATATCACTTGGGAAGAGACAATCCCATTCACTCTTTGGATTATTTGGAATAATAGAAATCTCAATAAGCAAAACAATACGAACCAAGGCATAAATCCCAAAAGAATCCTTAACCTCGCACTTAAGTAAAAATATCTTGCAACAAATCCTTCAACATACACGCTCAAAAAATATATTCACATAAATTGCTATGCCCCACATGAGGCATGGTACAAAATCAATATTGATGGTGCCTTCAACAATACTTGCTTAAAAATGAGGGATAGGAAGAGTAATATGCAACTCCAAAGGTCAGTGGATTGCAGGATACCATAGGAAAGCACATGCAATAGCACCAATGCATGGGGAATTACAAGCTTTACAACAAGCTCTCCAAATTATTTTCAGTGAGAAGATCCTACACATCGAAGTGGAGACGGATGCAACAGAAGTAATACCTATGCTTGATAATGAATACCCTACTTACTCAAAGTTTATCTGTCAATTCAAGTGGTTAATGGAGCAAGCAATGCAGATTGGGGAGGTCGTGCTGAGGCATAAATTTCGTGAGGGAAACAATGTTGCACTGTAATGATGCGACCAGTAGTTTTGAGCATTTGCTCTATTTAGCTATTTAAAACCTTGAGTAGCTTTATATTATATATTATGACTTGTATGAATCATCAATTTTAGTTTTCAGATGATTTAAATTTGATTTGGAAGAATGATTCTCAACTAGGAAACTTTAAGTTGGAAGAGTGACCAAGTTTGACTTTTGAATATTTGACCTCGGATCAGATTTATGGTCTCGTTAGGCCCGGATAGTGATTTTGGACTTGGACGTATGCCTGGATTTGCATTTGGATAGTTCTAGAAGGTTTCGGCACTATTTGGCGAAAGTTGGATATTTCAAGGTTTAAAATATTCATAAGTTTGACTGGGAGTTGATTTTAATGATATTGGGTCCGGATTATAGTTTTGGGGATTGGAATAGCTTAGTTATGTCATATGATACATGTGTGAAAAATTTGAGGTCATTCCGGGTTGGTTTGATATGGTTTAGCACGAGTTTTGTAAGTTGAAGGTTCAAAAGTCATTATGTTTGATTTGAGGTGAGATTCGTCATTTCGATGTTGTTATGTATGATTTGAGGCCTCGAGTATGTCTGTGTTATATTTTGGAACTTGTTGGCATGTTCAGATAGGGTCCCGAGGAGCTCGGGTGAGTTTCGAGCGAGGTTCAGATCATTTTGTTTCATGCGGCATTACTGAAAGAATTTATGGTGTTGGTGTAGCTGCATCTGCGGAGATCACAGCAGTATATCCGCAAATGCAGGCTCTTCATCGGAGAAGCGAATTCGGGTCGGAGGGCGAGAGGCCTCATGTGCGGGGAGATGAGCGCATCTGCGCAATCACGGGTGTCGTCCCTGAGCGCATGAGCGCGATCGCAAAAAAGGATTTGCTATCATAGATGCGATGAGTGCTGGGTCAAAGTGTTTTCGCAGAAGCATAATATTTGGTCATAGAAGCGGCGCCACAGAAGCGACAGATGGTTCGCAAAGTAGAATCTCTGTGTGAAAACTTATAAATTTGAAGGTTGGTTCATTTTTGTCATATTTTGAGTTAGGGACTTCGAATTTGGGCGATGTTGGAGGCGGTTTTCACCACATGGATTGGAGAAAGTATATTATACTCGTTTTTTATTTTATTTCGTGATTCCTTCTTTATTTTTGACATTTGATTCTTTGATTTTAAAAGAGAAATTGAGGGGTTTTGTCTAAATTTTCCTATTGATATTTTTTGAGTTTTTAACATCGATAAAGAGTCGGATTGGAGTGAAATTAGTATGATTGGACTCATAATTGAATGGGTAATCGTATCTTTTGAGTTTTCTCAGGTTCTGAGGTGCGGACACATGTTTGACGTTTTGGTTAACTTTGGGCTTTTGATTAAAGATTCAATGTAACGACCCAACCGGTCGTTTTGCGTTATAAGAACCCGTTCCCCTAAATGAAACTTCCCATAGTAGCTTATTGTGATTTATGACTTGCGGGGGCGGGTGGTCCAGGATTCAGAAGTGTTTAGAGCAATATTGGAACACTTGGTTCCTTCAGGTTGGCCTTTAAGGCCAAGTTTGACTTCGGTCAACATTTTTAGTAAACGACCTCGGAATCAAGTTTTGACGGTTTCGGTAGCTTCGTATGATGATTTAGTACTTGGTCATATGTTCGGAATGGGTTTCGGATGACCTGGGAGCGTTTCATCGCCCAATATTGAAATAAGAGTTCCTTAAGTTCCTATTGTGGTTTGGGACGTGTTTTTGTGTTATCAAGGTCCGAACGGAATTTTGAGACAGGGAATAGTTCCGTTATGTCATTTATGACTTGCCTGCAAAATATGGTGTCATTCCAAGTAGTATAGGACAGTTCGGCACATTGTTAATGAAGTCAAGAAAACTTAAAGTTCCTAAGTTTGGTTCTAGGGGTTTTGAGGTATGATTTTGAGTTTTAGCGTTGTCGGGAGTGTTACGAAGGCTCAGGCGAGTTTGTATTATGATTTGGGACTTGTTGGTCTATTTGGACGGGGGCTCGGGTGGCCCAGGTGCCTCTGGGGCACCAAACAAGGCCAAAAACCAGCTGAAGCAGTTGTTGGTGCACCTGATCTGGTGTGACCGCATGTGTGATTGCCCAATCGCAGGTGCGAGACCGTTCCTGCGGTCCAGACCTCGCAGGTGAGAACCCCAGGTGAGTTGTGCAGTTCTCGCAGGTGCGGGCTCCAGCCCGCAGATGCAAGCCTAGACCGTTGTCCCATTTTCCGCAGGTGCGAGCTATTGCTCGCAGGTGCGAAACCGCATGTGCGGTCGTCGATTCACATGTGCGGAAACCCCTGTAGGCAGTAAGGTCTTTAAGTGCGGGATTATCCCATTTTCACTCCATTTTCTTCCACCATAGACGAGTTTGAGAGCTTGGAAAAGAGCCTCACGACCCAGCAATGTGAGGTAAGTAAATTCTACCCTAAAGTTAGTTAATGCATGAATTCCTAGTTTAGTTAACTACCTAATTAGTGAAAAATTAAGGAATTGGGTGTAACCAATTTAGAGTATTACCCGTGAATTGGCTATCAAACAAAAATCATATATTAATGATCCTTAGGCTATGGGTGAGTGTTTCCTTCAAGAATTTTTGAAATCCGAGCATGCGGGCCCGGTGTTGGATTTTGGGATTTCTTCAAGAATGATGAATTTAACTAAATAATAGGAGAATTCCATGCTTTGAGTATAATTTGATATATTTACGTAATGTTTGGTTAGCTTCGAGTCCTTTGAGTGACGAGTTCGGAGTTTCGGGCGCATTCTTGACCCGGGGAGTATGTGCGACGCGAGGTGAGTCTCCTTTCTAACCTCGTAAGAGGGAATTGTCCCCGTAGGTGTTTTAAACGCTATGTGTGATATTTGTGGGGGCTACGTACGTACAAAGTGACGAGAGTCCGTATGTAGCGGATGTTATTATTATGTCCGGGTAGCTAGGCCCACATCATGCCTTGTGTTTTCCTTGAAATGAACTATATGCTTAATGAATTAAATGTTACATGCGGCTTATTTCCCTGAGATCATGGAATTTGAGAAATTTTAAGGAATTGCTCATTGAAAAGTAATTTAAAAAGGAATATTGTGTGTGCATGTGACCGCTTCACAATTTATATTTCGCGAGCGGAGTGTGATTTTTCCCCACTCTTATGGGAGCGGGCCGTACACCACGACGGATTGAAAGATGCACTTATGGTTGGGGCCGTTCGATCCTCGGCAGTGCATAGAGATGATTACTTTATGGAAAAGATGCACTTATGGTTCGGGCCGTTCGATCCTCTGCAGTGCATAGATGTGAGTACTTTATGGCAAGGTGCACTTATGGTTCGGGCCGTTCGACCCTCGGCAGTGCACAGATATGACCATCTTATGGATCAGGCAGGTTGTCCTTATTCTGTATGCGCGTGATTTATTTGTTACTAAATTCATGGACATTGATTTGACAGATATTTGGGGGAAGGTGAAGTAGTAATTGTTTATTTATTTCCAGTACTTACTTGGATTTCAGTGCCTTATATATTTGTTGCTTCACTGCCTTTACATGCCTACCATTTTCATCATATTCTGTTAAATTATATTGTTGGACCTTAGTGAGTGTCAAGTCGATCTCTCATCACTACCTCTTCGAGGTTAGGCGGGATACTCACTGGGTACATATATATTTATGTACTCATGCTACGCTTCTGTACTTAATTGTACATGTTCCAAGGCTGGTGTATCTGGTTGTCATATCGGAGCTTGATTCGGATTATAGACGGACCTGACTTCACGGTGAGCTGCTTTCTCCTGGCGATCTCCGGCAGCACCATAAGGTTTCTTTTGCTTAGTTCCCGTCTATTTCTTTCAGACAGTGGGACTGTATATTATATCTTTTGTATATTCTGTTAGCATGCTCGTATGACTTGTGACACTAGTTTTTGGCACACACACATGATAGTTATTATGGATTATGGGTCTGTATATATTGGCTCACGCCTCCTCATGACCGCTTTTGATTAAAATCTGGCTAATTATCCTTGTCGATTTATGTTTTAAGTTTTAAAAATTGAGTATATGTTGAAATGTTTAATCTAATAAGAAAGAACCCTTAGTAACTTGAGTGTTGGCTTGCCTGACCCCGCTGTTGGGTGCCATCACGACCTAAGTTAGGATTTTGGGTCGTGATATTCAACCTTTATCGAGTGAGTTTGTTTTCTTTGGCATTATTTGATGTTCTTGAGTTGCTTTTGGCTAGTTTCGAGTCGCTCGGAGGTCGGTAAACACAGGATAGCATTTATAGAGTATAATTTGTCTTGCTCGGTATTAGATTCGATTTGTTCGAGGTAAGCAACTTATCTAAACTTGGATTTGAGAGTATTTAACCCTGGGAACTGTGTTATAAGAGATGTATTGAGGTGACACACATGCTAGGTGACGAGCGTGTGGGCGTACACCGAGGAAATCATGATTCTAGTTGACTACTAGATTATGACCGGACTTATCTTGTTATTATATCTTGTTACATCCATGTTCTCCTCACTTGTTTGGTTGTATGAGCCGTGAACCGTGTTAGAAATCATATTTAGTCTATGTGCTTAACTGGTTGAGACCTAATGAGGCTATATCTGTTGTTTTGAGTTATATGCTCTAACTTTAATCATATACTCAGTCATGATTCTTCATTTGCATTCATATTTCTGTCTTTATTAATCATTCATTGTTACATCATGTTATCATTATTTGGGATGATTGGCATAAGATTTGTGAGCCTGAGAGACTGGAGAAATTGATGACTGAGTTGGGGCCTGAGGGCCGAGTTGTGAGTGGTCTTTATGGGAACGGGATGCACACCACATCAGGTTTATTGGCTCATTATGGGATCGGGATGCACGCCGCAGCATGCCATGTTGGCTGATATTAGCGCTTGGGCAGGATCCGCCCCTCAAGGGTCTGACATACCAACAGTGAGGGTAGGTACCGAGTAATTAAGTTTATCAAGTGATTGAGTGTACCGAGTGATTTATTGTGAGACATTGAGATTGAGTACTATAAGAGTGTGAATATAGAGTTCATCACTGTGATGCATTAAATTTGACATGCATACTTGAAATGTAGGCATAGAGATGAATTTCCTTATGCTAAACAGTATTGTGACTTTCATGGCTTCACATGCACATTGACATGTATGCATAGAGATCTACTTTCCTCATGCTATCTGATAATGAAATATCTTAGCTGTTATTGGAAGTTTTTGGAAAAAATCACAGTATTCTGATATATTCATATTTTGGTGATTTTGGTGAAAGATTTGGGTTTTACTGTTGTACCTGAAAAACATGTCTATTTTCCGTAACTGTGAACGAGCTGAGGACTATATCTTTGAGTTATTACTTGTACTACTTTTATTATATTGTTACGAGATGTTCTTGGCTATTGGTGTTGGACTCTGACTGTTGTCCAAGCTCGTCACTGCTTTCAACCTAAGGTTAGGTTTGTTACTTACTGAATACATGTGATCGATTGTACTCATGTTACACTTTTGAACCTTGCGTGCAGATTTTAGAACTGATGCTGTTATGTATGGAGAGAGCTGGAATTGAAGGTTTACATGCATTCCAATTATAGTTGCCTCCTATTCTTGGTAGCTTTAAATTTGCACATCTGTTTATATACATTTCGAACAAATGATGTATTTACTTCATACCATCTTTGTAAACTATAAATATTAGAAGCTCTGATTTGTACTACCAATCCTTGGGATGTTTTTTTATAAAATTTTAGTTATTTCATTATTTATGTCCCAGTAAATCATATTTTGAATTGGATTATTGTTAATTGGCTTACCTAGCGGATTGGGTTAGGTACTATCACGACTAGTTGGATTTTGGGTCGTGACTTGCACACCTTTTGGCTAAGGAAGCGCTCAAAAAACCCAACTCAAATAAATTATGTGTTTTTGTAACACCTCCTGACTTTGTGGTGGATGAGTACCATAAAGATCAGGAAGGTTTTCGTAGTGTAAGAAATATTTCGAATACATAATTACCCCATTGGGGTTTTCACGCTTTACCAATTGCACCACTATATTTTATGGGGGTCCTATTACCCCCTTGTATTTGTTAGAAAGTACAATAAGTACAACCTTTCCTGGCTAAACCCAGTTTCAAAAGACAAAAGTGCAAATCACACATCAATCATTGCTTGCCACGTGTAACCTTAATTTTTTATCAATTTACCTTTTTATTTATTTCTTTGGTCTTATTTTTTTCTTATTCTCTTGAATTTCCTTTCTCTTTATCTCTCATAATTTTTCTTCACCATTTTCTCCCACTTATAAACGGTGGAGATGACTTAACAAAAATATGGCGTCACCTGAATCACCATTTTTTCCGGTGAGAAACATTGTAAGAAAAAAAGGGGGTGAAAGAAAGAAAAATAGAAAAGGAAAGAAGAAAAAAAATAAAAAAATCTATATATAAATGAGAAAACATACAAAACATATTTGCTTCCCGCCATAATCAACTTTTCCGGCGAGTAGTATGTCAAAGGAAAGACAAATGTAAAAATGAAAAAGAAAGAAAGAAAAGACATTAATAGAGAAAGGATAGAAAGGAAATAAAAGATAAGAAAAAAAAAAGAAAAGAAAATGGTAGAAGCAAGCCGGGGTGTAAAAATGGCGGATGTAGTAATAAGGAGAAAGTACAAGAAAGTGAATAGAAGAAAAGAAAACGAAGAAAGAGATAAAAAATGAAAAAAATAATTTTTTAGAGCCTTCAAGTGCGGTTTATCAGGTGCAAATAAAAGTAAGTGTCACATCAACTCAAAAGGTGATATTTATTATATCTCTAAAAAATACCGGGGGGGGGGGGGGGGGGGGTGGGTAATAGTGTTATTTCGAGGAAGAGGAAAACCCGAAAATAAAGAAGATAAAGAACACCAAATTTTAACGTGAAAAACCTTTCAAATCGAAGGTAAAATCTACGAGATCACAAAGATCCAAAAAATTCCATTATAATAATAATAGGGTTAAAAAATTTCTCTAAATTGACTACACTACAAGTGTCAAACACGGAGCAACAATAGCAACGACAAATAAATTGAAAAAGAGGAGAAGCCGCAAAACTGGAGCTTCTGTTCGAGGCACTAAATCAGATGCTATGAGACTCCAAATCCGATCTTCACCGTTCATATCAAGGAATACGATGTCACAAAAACTCAGTCAAAATTTTATCCGGATCCAACGGTTAACGAATCCGCAACTGTGATTTGAAGTTGGCTAGTCGGAATAAAAATCTGCAGCAAAAACGAATACTTTTCTTCTCACTTCTCTCTTGACGAAAGCTCGCTAAAAAACCACTCTTATGTGCTTAAGTATTTCAAAGACTTGTACCAATGAGCATATAACAATTCTCCAAGGTTGTCCTATTTATAGATAATGAGTGTTACTCTCTCTTAAAGCCAAAACCAATTCTAAATAAGAATAAATTCTGAATCCAATTTCGAATAGGAATTGAAACCAAAAGAGAATAGGATTAGGCCATTAGGCCTTTGGCTAGACAACATGGGCATGTTCCCAACAAACTCCCTTTCCAGCCAAGGGGCCAAATGTGTCTTCAAGTAGAGGAACTATTGACAGGCTTCATGCCTGTCAATTTTCTCGAAAACGCATGCTTATCTGCAAGCTTAACTACGAAGTCCTCAGGCTGCTCCATATAAATATCCTCATCTAACTCACCATGAAGAAAAGCAGTCTTGACCTCTATCTGCTCAACCTCTAAATCTAGACTCGTGGCTAAGCCTAGAATTACATGAATAGAAGACATCTTCACAACAAGAGAGAAAATTTCATCAAAGTCAACTCCCTTCTTTTGGCCAAAAACTTTAACAACTAACCTCACCTTGTATCTAGGCGCAGAGGTATGGTTATCTTTCTTTATTCTGAATATTCATTTGTTAGATAAAGCTCTTTTACCTTTCGACAATTTTACTAACTCATATGTGCCATTCTCATGGAGTGAATTCATCTCATCTTCCTTGGTTTCGATCCACTAATCTTTGTGAGTATCTTGCATGACTTCATCATAATTCTCAGGTTCTCCCATGTCAGTCAAAAGTACATACTCATCAGGAGGATAGCGCATGGATTTTTACTTCTCCTTTGTAGATCTTCTAAGCAAGGTTTCAGGAGTATTAGAAGTAGTTACCTGAGCAGGAATTGGTTGTTAATCAACCACAACTTCATCAACTGGATCATCCATAACATCTCCACCATGATGATCATTTTGATCTTGATTACTATCTTCATCATTATCTTGGGTTTCTTCATGTGCAATAGGTGCTTTAGCAATAGAAACTATATCAACTAAGCTCACATTACTCTGAGAATCTATCTTCTCAGCTTTGTCAATATATTCTATAATCTGGTCTTCAAAGAATAATGCATCACGACTTCTAATAAGTTTATTGTCAACTGGATCGTAAAAACGATATCCAAACTCATCTTGACCATAACCGATAAAGATACACTGCTTAGTTTTGACATCCAGTTTTGATCTCTCATCTTTAGGAACATGCACACAATTTTTACACCCAAAAACTTTCAGATGATCATAAGAAACATCTTTGGCAAACCAAACTCCATCTAGGACATCACCATCCAAAGCAACAGTAGGAGACAAATTGATAACATAGGCAACAGTGTTAAGTGCTTCTGCCCAAAATATATTTGGAAGTTTATCTTTTGAAAGCAAGCATTTAACTCTCTCAACTAGAGTTCTATTCATCCTCTCTGCCAAACCATTCAATTGAGGCATTTTGGGCGGAGTTTTCTGATGACGAATTCCTTGTTCCTAGCAATAGTTATTAAAGGGACCACAATATTCACCATCATTGTCAGTGCGAATACATTTTATTTTCTTCCCCGTCTGTCTCTCGGCTAAGGCCTGAAATTCCTTATAAACGCCAAGTGCTTGATCTTTAGATTTCAAAGGATACACCCAGAGCTTACGAGAATGATCATCAATGAACGTCACAAAGTAAAGTGCACCACCTTTTGACTTTACTTTAAAAGGACCACACAAATCAGAGTTTACTAGCTCTAATAAATCGGGCTTTCTTGAGGAAGGATGGCTATGAAAGGAAACCTTTTTCTGTTTCCCAGCTAAACAATGGATACACCTTTTTAGCTTTGCTTGTTTCACTCCAGAAAGCAAACTTTTCTTAGCCAAACATGTAATTCCCCTCTCACTTATACGACTCAATCTTCTGTGCCACAATTCCAAAAAAGTGTCACTTTCCACCAGATTTATGGAGTCATTAAGAATAGAGCCCTGCGTCACATATAAATGACCAGACTTGACTCCTCGAGCCAGTACTAACGAGCCCTTGGTGAGCTTCCATTGGCCATTACAGAGGGAATTATGGTAACCTTCATCGGCTAATCTTCCTGCGGAGATCAAATTGAAAGGAACGTCTGGAGCATGCTTGACATCTTGAAGAACTAAAGTTGAACCATTATTAGTTTTCAAACAAACTGTACCAACACCAAACACCTTAACTTCACTAGCATTGTCCATCTTTAACACTCCAGAATCAACAGGAGTATAAGATGAGAAAAAAATCTTTTCTTGGTGTGACATGTGAGGTAGCTCTAGAATCTACTATCCAGCTCGTCTCATGGGATACCAAATTGATGACATTTTCATCATAAGGAAAAAAAAGGTCATCTCGAACAATAGCAGCAACATTGTTCTTGTTATTTTCAACTTTCTTTCATTCTCTAATGTCTTGCAAACACTTGTGAAAAAACCTTTTGATGTGTCCTTTCTTGCCACAATGGTTGTATGTAACATTATGTTAGTTGGACCTTGACTTACTTCTACTTTTACCTCTATTCCTCGAGCCTCTAGTTCTATCTCTCCCCCGGTCTTCTGTAACCAAGATATCTGCTTGTGAGGACAAACCGTGATATTTTCTTCTTACTTCCTCGTTCAACACACCACTCTTGGTATATTCCATGGTCACCTTACCTCCAGGAGCTGAATTTGTCAAAGAAACACGAAGAGTTTCCAAGAGTCTGACAGAGTATTAAGAAGCCAAAGTCCTTGTATCTCATCATCAAAATTAACTCCCATTCCAGACAGCTGATCAAGGACGCCCTGAAAATCATTTATGTGATCAAGGATGGGGTTGCCTTCCTTGTATTTAAAGGTCATCAATTGTTTTAGCAGGAACAACTTGTTGTTCCCAGTTTTTGAAGCATAAAGAGTCTCTAGCTTTTCCGACAATGATCTCGCATGTGTCTCATTCACAATATGGTTGCGAACATTATCTTCAACCTATTGTCGTATATATCCACATACTTGTTGGTGCTCGAAATCCCAATCTTCATCAGATATACTCTTGGATTTATGAGCTGCAAAAACGGGTAGATGCATCTTCTTCACGAACAACAAATCCTTCATCTTGCTTCTCCAAACATTATAATTTCTCCCATTTAAACATACCATCTTGCTCATATTTACCTCCATTCCGTAACAACTTGGATAAATAACCAAGACTATGATACCACTCTATAAATTGAGGATCCTTCCTTCTCATTCAGTAGCATCCACAATGTAGCCATATGGGTTTGAGAGTCGTGTTTAGGAGGAGAACTTTACGGGACAAGTGGTTTGTGTGTCATTTTTTCCCCTCTTCGTGAGGTTGTTATCTCGATATTTTGTACTCTCTTTTATATAGTGGATAGCTTATCTCCGCAGTGGACGTAGGCCAATTGACCGAACCACGTTAAATGTTTGTGTCTCTTTTGGTAGATTTCTCATTTATTGTCTGATTTATCGTCGTTCAAGGTTTGCTTTGCTAGCTTCCGCATGACACCTGATTTTTTTTTTGTCCTAACAAGTGGTATCAAAGCGAGGTTCAAGATAGGTTCATCTTGGCGGGTTCAGTTCTAGCCGCAATCTATTTGACGATAATCAAGATTTTTATTTGAGAAATTTGACCGGAGTGCTACTCTCGTTGAGACAAACTTCGTGGTGGAGATTTGGAGATGAGACCTGTTGAAGATTATATGAAGAAGGTGGATCAAGTTTATTTTGTCAGAAAATTCAGGCCAAGGGGGAGAATTGTTAGGGGTTGTTCTGATTTCTTACCATATTTGGTTTTCCTATCTCTTGAAGGAAAGGACAACATATTTACCATAATTGAGTTTTTCTTCTTGTAGAAGAAAATTATAATTCTTCCTTATTTGGCTAGTCCCTTTTTTTGTAGGAAAAGGATTGGACTTCTATAAATTGAGGATCCTTCCTTCTCATTCAGTAGCATCCACAATGTAGCCATATGGGTTTGAGAGTCGTGTTTAGGGGGAGAACTTTATGGGACAAGTGGTTAGTGTGTCACTTGTGTTTGCCTCTTCTCTCGATATTTTGTACTCTTTTATATAGTGGATTGCTCATCTCCGCAGTGGACGTAGGTCAATCGACCGAACCACGTTTGTTTGTGTCTCTTTTGGTAGATTTCTCTTTTGTTGTCTGATTTATCTTCGTTCAGTTGTTGCGTTGTTAGTTCCCGCATGGCACCTGATTTTTTGGGTCCTAAAAAAAATGAAAAAAATAATTTTTTAGAGCTTCCACGCGCGGTTATCAGGTGCAAATAAAAGTAAGTGTCACGTTAACTCAAAATGTGGTATTTATTATACTTCTAACAAATACCGGGGGGTAGGGGGAAGGGGGGATAATAGGACCCCCACAAAATATGGTGGTGCAACCAGTAAAGTGGGGAAACCCCAATGGGATAATTATGTATTATCCCTATTTGGGGCGTATGTTATTTGTATGTCCAGTTATACATATGAAAATTGTATGCAAGTTGATTAAAATTGCATGTTTTACCTCATTGTATACAATAATATAATTGCATGCAAGTTATATACACGTCATATATAATTCATGTGATTCTTACCAATATTTGTTAAAGGCTCTTTCTACTTTTTGGAAGCCCAATTCTCCTGTTAAAGCGGGTAAGAAGTATTTTTTTTTTTCGTATCTAAATACGAAAATAATCCTAAATTTAATATTTGACAGGACATTAATGTTTTAAGACAAAAGATGATTTAGCTAAACATTATGTAGTTTGATTTAAAATTTTCGGTGCACTCATCTATTGAAAAATATTATTTACTTTTACAAAGTTTAAATATTCTTAGCGAGAATTTTAGCTACACCATTAGTGTTGTCCTTTAGTAATTTAGAAGCAATATCTTTTGAATGTGAACATAACTCTCGGGATATAATTTACTCATATTGAGGTAGCTTGTAATATGAGTGAGAATATGATCCATTATTAGGAATATAATTAACATCCAGAAGTGGAGCATTTTTAGTCGTCTTATATAACAACTTTTCTTATTGAACATCAATTTTTTTCCCCTACATTTTCGATTACCGCTAAAATCCTATAGGCTTATTCCACATAAGTCCTTCAATTCTAATTTTTTTGGTCTTCAGAGGACGATGACAACAACAATAATAACACAACAACAACGACAACAACAATAAACCAATAAAATCCCACAAGTAAATTTGGGGCATTTGCATCTATACCCGCTTTTTGTGTCACGGTTTAACTTGTGCCCGCTTTGCAAAAAAAATTACAATTGTACCCGCCTTTTCACATAACTTCAGCATACGGGGCTGAAGTAGCAAAGGCAATCACGCAAAATTTCAGCATTCTAGTAGACGGGCCAGAAGTAGCAAGTGTGTTGAACCAAGTGTGCTGAAGTTTTTGTTTGTAATTGATGAACTTAAGCATAGTAGCTGAAGTTTTGTTCTCTATTTGATGAAATTTTTGTTTGTAATTGCTGAAGTTTTTGTTTTTGTAACTGGCGAACTTCAGCCTAGAGCTGAAGCTTTTGTTTTTGTAACTGGCGAACTTCAGCTCTAGAGCTGAAGTTTTTATTTTGTAACTGGCGAAATTCAGCTCTAGAGCTGAAGTTTTTGTCTACTAACTTATGTAATCATTTATAATTTATTTTTAAATAATCTGATAAACATATTTATGGCAATCATCCCATGAACTGAAGTTCCATAGCAGCACCAACATCAACAGAAGAAGAAGAAGAAGAAAACGAAGGAGGAGAAGGAGGAGGAGAAAGGGGGCTGAATTTTAAAAAGTGGGTACAAGTTAAAAGTTTAATAAAAAATGGGTATAGCTTAAATGGGGGTGACCAAATAGGGCGCTTCGTAATTTTTACAGTTTAGAGAGGGTAGTGTGTACGCTAAGGGTGTATTGTGGTCCAAGCCCAGCCCGGGATCGGCCCAGGCCCGCTAGCCCATATGGGTTTTAGGCTAAACGGGCTGGCTCGCATGGTCTGGGCCCAAGGGGTCCTAAGAGCCCACAGTGGGCCGATCCTTACTAGTGAGACCGTGAGCCCGGGACCGGCTTCCATTGGTGGGCCGGTTCAACCGGGCCTAACGGCTATTTTTCAAATTTTTTTTTAAAAAAATTGGCCAACCGTTGGAAAATTTAAAAAATAGTCGTTGGCCTGCCAATTTAGCCGTTTGGCACTTTCAAAAATAGCCATTTGCCCCCCAAACTTTTTATAATTATACTTTTTCCCTATTCTCAACTATAAATACCCGCTCATTCTTCATTTTTTCTCACAGAATCATCAATCACCCTCAATCTCTCTCTAATTGCTTACTTTATTATTACAATTTGTGAAAAATTGTGAAGTTGGTGAATTGAAGTATTCAAGTCTTCAACGATATACAATTTTCAAGAAGTTGTTCATCAATTCAGTAAACTCGTTCCAACTCTAAAGTCTTAATATTATAGTTTTGTTTGTTTTACTTTGTATAATTATAATTAATATGTCCTATTCTTTGAAAAATATATTTGGTAAAAGTAAGGGAAAATTCAAGATTGGTGAATCTAGTGGCCAAGCTACTACTCCTCCCCCGGCTCCCCGACCCAAACTTGTTACGTGTCCTCCTCCACCTGTTATTCTTGATAGTGATAACCCTTTATTTCTATTTACCAATAGTCAATTTCACCATGATGTTGCACCAGGTGAACAATTAAATGATGAATAAATGAATGTTCTTTATGGTAATCCAACTATTGATGAAAATGATAATGAAAATATAGATTTAGATGAAACGCAACCGGATGATGATACACCTGCTATTCCTGTTGTTGAAGTTAACCCAACTGATAATAATCCAAATGATGCCCCACCTGACCCTCCTGTAGTAACCCCTACTTTTAATAGACAACCTTCTAAACGGTGCGAAACATCTCTTATTTGGCACTTTTTATTCAACTAAGAGATCAAAATAAGGCTAAGTGTAAATCTTGTGGAACTTTGATGGCTCATAAATTTACTGGAGACTGTAGTGGTACGGGTAGTTTGACTAGACACATAAAGATACACCCTAAAGATAAAGCTAGATTTCTTCAAATGAAAGATGCGCAAGAGGGGACAAGTCTAGGTACTCAGGTTAACCCTAGTACCAGGTCAAATCTAGTTCAACCGGGAATTAACACTGTTACCGGTGGTATTTTATATTACGATCCAAATAAAGATCGTGAAGAATTGACAAAAATGGTTACTGTTATGTGCTTACCCTATAGTTTTCCTTCTAACATTCACTTTGTGCATTATATTAGAAAAGTTTGTAATCCTACTTATAAAGGATGGCCTCGCACAACCGTAAAGAGCGATATTTATAAATATAAATATGAATATGAACAATATTTGCGCTATTTATTTACTCATATAAATTGTCGCGTTGCTATTACTGCTGATATTGGTAGAAGTGGTAATGACTGTGATTATCTTACTATTACCAGTCATTGGATTGATGAGGAATGGATAATGCAAAAGCGTATATTGTTTATAGAATAATTAATTCACGTCATGTAGGGAAGTTTATTGCTAACACAGTTGCAGATATTTGTAGATATTTTTGCATTAGAGATAAAATAATGTCAGTTTCAATGGATAATGCTTCTAGTAACACTAATGCTATAACCTTGCTTACAACTACACTAAATCTTGCATTTAGTAATATTTTCCATGTTAGATGTATTTGTCATAGTTACCATTTAATCGTCGGTGATGGTATGAAAATTTTAAATGTTGAAATTGAAAAGGTTAAAATGGATCTTAATTGGCTTTTTTATTCAAACTGTAGAAGTAGATTAAGAGAAAATTTTAAGAAATGCGATGAATTTGACCTTAGAGAAAGAAAGGTTCTTAAACCTTGTCTGACTAGATGGAATTACATGTATGAAAGTCTAGTTATTGCATATGAATATAGAAACCCAATAAACGCAACGTTTAATGCTCGTGTTGGTGGTGATGATGTTGATGAGCACCTTACATATCAGGATTGGACTAATGTTTAAATTCTTGTAGAATTTTTAGAAAAATTTCATGTTGCTACAAATGAATTATCTGGGCAATATGATCCTACTATTTCTAACTGTTTAGTTTATATTGCAGAACTTGCAAATTTGTTTACTCAATTTTCAGAGAGTGGGGTAATTTATGAACTTGCTATTGATTCTATGAGAGAAAAGTTTAAATTTTTTTTCCCTATCCCCCTATTTATGGTGTTATTGCCATGTTAAATCCTACTATGAAATTAGGAGGTCCTCACTTTTGGTATACAAATACTTATAATGCTTTATCACTTTTAGATGAGGAAATGTCTCCACTTGCAGATGCAAAAGCCTCAACTAAAATAAATGCTCAAAAAATTTATAATGTTTATCAACTTGCCTTAGATCATGCTAGACCAAATGTTCCAACTCCTACTTCGTCTAGTTCGCAATCATCTAAAAGAACTGCGGGACTAAAAACACTTAGTGCTTGGACGGGGTTCGCGGGTTCTCAAGGTGAAAATATTGATGATAGTTCACAAATAAATGAGTTTCAAGTTTATTTGTCGCAGGGACTTGAATCAGAGAATCCCGACGGCTCCTTTAATATTTTGGAATGGTGAAAGGACAAATAAAAATACTATCCGGTTCTTTCAAGGATGGCTCGAGATATTTTAAGTATTCAAGCTTCAACAATGGTATCAAAGAGCGCTTTCAGTCAAGCGAGACTTCAAATCAGTGATCATAGAGCATTTATGAGGGAGAGCTTGGAAAAATCAGTACTCTTCAGAGATTGGATCCGTTCGGAAAGAAGAAACTTTGGACTTGCTGAATCACAACCAGAGATAGACGAAACTTATGAAGAAATGCAAGCGGAACTTGCGGAGGATGCTGCTTCGCCCGGAAGCGGTGATGAACAAGCTTCTTTTCCGCCACCACCAACGAAAATTCCTTCGAACCTTGAAGTATTTATGAAGTTTGTAAGAGATAATATGTAAGCTAATATGTACCTTGTATTTTGGCACATCTTCATTAGTTTTTTTTCCTTTTAATGGTGGTATTAGCACCTTGTTGTGCTCATTCCATTTGGGGGAGAAAGACTAATAAAGATATTGCCATTTTTTGTTAATATCGTAATAATATAAATTATAAGGCATTCCGTTGAATATTTTTTTACAATTTTTTTGTGTTTAAATTTGAATTACAAGATTTAATTCACAATTATATAATATAATTTTATAATAAATTATTTTAGATAAAAAGAAGTTTCAAAAAAAAAAATAGCCCAGCCCACTTAGGCCCGTCCCACTTAGCCCGGGCCCATATGGGCTTAAACCCATATGGGCCGGTTACACCCACTAGGACCGTTTGGTCCGGGACCGGCCCACTAGAGCCCGGGACCGTTTGGCCCGGACCAATTAGGTCTGGGCCCGGACCACAATACAACCTTAGTGTACGCAGACCTTACCCTACTCCGAAGAAGTAGAGATATTGTTTTCGATAGACCCGCGACTCAAGAAGACGATTTTCAGAGAAATGTCAAAATTCTAATAATACAAGGATGATATATAGTAATGAAATTAGCAAAAAGTCATGGGCATAGACTATTTAGTTTTATGTTGGATCAAGTTTTGTCTACAACTTTACTCTTATTTTAAAAGTATAAATAAGAAAAGCGTGATCACCCAATTTTTTACTATATTTAGATTGTTTACCACTTTTAGTATGTAATTTTTTAAAAAAAGTTAATCTACATATTTTATCTTGTGTTTTAGTTTTTGTAGGTTTTCCTTAAAAAAATGGAAAAAGTGTTATGAAATATATATTGTATAGTGGATGTCTATAACTCCTAAAGAAGTTACTCCCACTACTCTTCTCCATTATCCCCACTACTTCTTACTATTATGGTTGTAAATCACACACCTCCATAACCTCCTCTATGATCTTCCGCCCCCATCATCTCAATAGTTAATACTATGTTCATGGCATCCCTTTGTATTACCTATATCATCCTATAAATAGAGGGTTTGNCACACCTCCATAACCTCCTCCATGATCTTCCCCCATGATCTCAATAGTTAATACCATGTTCATGGCATCCCTTTGTATTACCTATATCATCCTATAAATAGAGGGTTTGGGCATCACATTGTACACACTTGAATACATAGAAGAAATAATAATCTCTCTTCTCTTGCTCTCTACATCTTTTGTCTATTTTCTTGTTTTATGTTATTGCTTTAAGCTTAGTTTCTTAATACATTATCAACACGAATTGCTATATTCTTCTTATATTTTCTATAAGAGATGAAAGCCTTCTATAAGAGAAAAAACCTTGAATCAATTTGGTTGAGCATATGAAAATCTAGGCATCTCGTATGCCATATCAATATTTTTGCCTCTATTATACAGGCAGTATCATTTTTTAATTTTCATGCATTTTACAATTAACTTACTTTAGTATTTAAGACTTGGTCTAATTTGTGTTACTTAGAAATTTAGTTTTATTTGTGCAGATGTATATAGATGGAGTACCCATGCTTTCGAGTTGCAAACAAGAGCATATTCTGATGCTTTGACATCATCTCCCATATGTACTGCTCCGACAGTTTGCAAGCCAAGATTATGGAACTGTTAACTATTGAGAAGGTTTCTAATCTTATAAAAATAATAAGAATTTAAATTTATGTTGTGGTCAAAATAAATTTTGTATTGCTAAGATAGTTTTATTTCGTTTATATTTGATCATGTAGTTGTTCGTGAAAAAGATAAATGTGAACTTTCATTAAAGTTCGGGAAAAAAAAACTGATTATAGAAAGTAGTATATCATGATAGGCTCAACGGCGAGTCCACTTGGCTTATAAGGTTAAGGGGAAAGCCAGCTAATGTAGTGATCAAGCTTGATATGGCTAAGTCCTATGATAGGGTTTCATGGAAGTACTTATTGCATGTACTAAGGAAGATGGTATTTTCTGAGCACTTCATCAACATGGTGTGGAACTTGGTGTCAAATAACTGGTACTCAGTATTGGTGAATGGGCAGTCCTCAGGGTTCTTTAAGTCTACAAGGGATGTGAAGCTAGGGGATCCCCTATCACCAGCATTGTTCGTTCTGTCAGCTGAGGTACTTTCCAGGTCTTTGAATAAGCTATTTGAAGGCAGGTCATTTGTGGGATTTGGAATGCCTAAGTGGTCTGATCCTTTAAACTACTTGGAATATGCTGATGATACTATAATCTTTGCTTCTGCTCATCCCCCATCCTTGTGCAAGATTATGGCAGTGTTGGGGAGCTATGAGAAGATATCAGGCAAGATGATCAACAAATATAAGAGTTCATACTACATGTATTCAAATATTCCTAATTGATTGTTTTAGGCAGTTGGAGCTATTACAGGATTTGCAAGAGTTAAATTCCCATTTACATATCTAGGGTGTCCTATTTTTTACACTAGAAGGAGGAAGGAATTGTCACGACCCCAATTCACCCTCCGTGAACATGTCGTGACGACACCTAGTCCCTATAACTAGGTAAGCCTAGCAATGCGGAATAACAACATAATTTACGGAATAATTAAATAAAAGAAACTGAACAATCTAAAAGAAGGACTGTATATAAATGCCACTTGGCATATACAACCCAAAATAATGCGGAAGTCTACAACATCACCCCAAAACCCGGAAACTCACGGGAACCACAGGCTAACAGAATCTAATACATTGCTCTAACTCCAGAATATCTATACAACTGTAAGGAAGGATAAACTTTTCACGAAAAGCTGGAATAAGATAGAGACTCCTGGTCTGCGGACGCGACAAATGTACCTCAAAGTCTCTGTTGTATCTCTCAACCTAGGGGGTAGTGCGCCTGAGTGGAGGTACCTGGATCTGCACATAGAAAATATGCGCAAGAAAGGGCATGAGTACACCACATCAGTACTCAGTAAGTGCCAAGCCTAACCTCGGTCGGGTAGTGACGAGGAAGGTCGGGGCCCTATTGAGGTCAAAAAATATAATAGGAATTTACAGTATGCAAACATGCGGTAATAATTAGTACAGCAGTGAAATAAGACAGGTCAAACAAGGCAATAACTAAACACAAGAATAGAGTAAACCCGGAATATGTACAACATAATTACAATGGTAACAATGAGGATCTCCCAGGATACCGTCCTGTAGTCCTTTTCTCAAATGTTCAGTGGATCTCCCGGGATACCGTCCCGTAGTCCATCATCTGTATATCCAAAGGATCTTCCGGGATACCATCCCGTAGTCCATCATATGTATATCCGAAGGATCTTCAAGGATACCGTCTCGTAGTCCATCATATGTATATCCAAAGGATCTTCCGGGATACCTTCCCGTAGTCCATCATATGTATATTCGAAGGATCTCCTGGGATACCGTCCCATAGTCCATCATATGTATATCCAAAGGATCTTCCGGGATACCTTCCCGTAGTCCATCATATGTATATTCGAAGGATCTCCTGGGATACCGTCCCATAGTCCATCATATGTATATGATTCGAGGCTAGAATTCATGGTTTAACATGTCATATGACCTACATTTTATGTGCGTTAATGATAAAAATACACTTTTTATATGCATAATAGAGTTTATTTCATGTGTACGTGAATTGGAGATGGAAACCGAGCTAAATGGATGCAAATACATCGAAAATACGCTCAGGAGGCGAGAAGGAGTGTACCTGTTGTTAGCCAGGCGTTAGCCAGGCGTTAGGGTCCAAACTCCAGCCCTAGCCTGGCGTTATCC
>ML373727.1:59323-82160 GCA_005239525.1 Nicotiana knightiana | reverse complement strand
ATATATATATATATATATATATATATATATATATATATATATATATATGTTTAGAGAGAGAAAGAGTTGACCTTATATGTAAACTTGGGTGGCTGTGTAACACAGCCTGTGTTATTTGTTTGCTGGCTTCCCACTCTCTCTTTTCATTCACATTCATTGCGTTTTCTAACTTCACTTACAGCTTCTCTCTTTGTGTATTTCTTCAAAGAAGCAAACTAAAACGGCATGATCTTTTGTCGTTTTATAAGCTGAGTGTATATTAACTGTCCGACTTCATCTCATCTCTATTCTTCATCTTCTTCTTCACAACAAGACAAATTAAGGTGTGCTTGTTTTTGTTTTTTTTTAAAATTAATTAAGTTTTCGAATTTGTTGTGTATTTGGAGATTGTTTTAAAGATTGATCTGCATATTTAGTTTGATTCTGCAGTTGGGTTTTCAATTTTCTTGGCAAAGATTTGTTTTTTACTCGTATTTCTTTTCTTTTTTTTTTAAAGATTTTTCTCTCGAAGTACTAAGGTTGGTTTTTGTTTCTATATAATTTGATGAAATTTGCTACTTTTATGTGTGTCAAATGTTTGGATTATTCTTTATTTTTGTTTGTTTGATTCTGCAGTTGGGTTTTCAATTTTCATGGAAAAGATTGGATTTTTCTCCTATTTCGTTATTTTTTAAAGTTTTTTGAAGTAGTAAGCTTCTATTTCTATATTTAATCTGATGAAATTTGGTATTTTATTGTTTTGCAGTGGAACCCAGAAACAGAACTTTTTGTATTAAAGGGATATAGAGGAAAATTCTTTTGATCTACTTTTAGCCAGGTAAAGTTATATGCTAATCATTTGATTAAATAACTAAAAAGTAATTTTTTTTTATGGATTATGAGATTTTGAATTTTCTTGGGTTCCCATGACAACCTGTCAGAATGTATCATTGTAGAGAAATCTTTTACTTTTTTATTTTTTTTGTTAACTTTTTTTGTTAATTAAAGAATTAGAATATTGATGTAGTTAGAAATGATTATGTAATTTCGCTAAAGAACAAAATAGATGGTGGAGATTGATCTTTAAATATGAACTCATTTGAGCTTTGTACAAAATTTTCAAAAGGGTAACCATTTCTTGTCTTTTTCTTCAAAAGTGGACAAAGTTGAGATTCCTGGTGGTTATGGCAAATGAAACATAAATTCACTATTTATTAAAAGGTTAGACTGGTGTACTATAACCTCCCGCTATGATACGGGATTTGGAGAAGGACCGTATCACTAGGGTCTATTGTACATAGTTTTACCCAACATGACAACAACTTTACCAGTTACGCTAAGGCTCCCCTCAGATTTACTATCTATTGACAGGAAAAGAAATTTAAATGAATGAAACTCATAAAAAGATAAAATAAAGATGAGGTCTGACTGATTTCACTTTGTTTTATTTAAAAGTATGGGCATCTTATGATTGAGATGATTTAGCACCTTTTGGTTTCTGTGAGTTTCTGGAAAAGTGGGAATCCTATGTTAGAAGAGAATATTAACTTACTGGTAGCATACAAGTGTGAGCCTTACTTGATTTATGGCCATGGGTTTGAACTATTCTCTTGAATTGATTTTTAGTTAATTTGAACTATCTTCTAGTTGAGTTCAATTATTCATCAATTCACTGTAAGCAAATTCAGTGGCGAATTCAGGATTTATAGCCAGTGAGGTTCTACTCTTTACATATGTGCCAATTGTTTTTCTCACACACATGCATATAGTCCGAGCTACATGTAGTGGGTTCTGTTGAACTAGTTGTGTCTAGTCTAGATCCACCACCCAAAAAGAAAAGCAGTCCGGTGCACTAAGCTCCCGCTATGAGGGTCTTTTGTACGCAGCCTTACCTTGTATTTCTGCAAGAGACTGTTTCCACGGCTCGAACCCTTACCAGTTACGCCAAGGTTCATCTTTCTCTGGATCCACCACTAAAGGGGTCATTAAACTTCAAAGGTTGATTTATACTGGATAGTGGTATCTCAAACCTGTTAAGTAATAGATTAGTAGTTTCTTCAAACTTCTGCTAGGCATGTGCTAAAATTTACTCTGATTCTGGGAAGTTGCAGCAGATTTTAGCCAATGTTCTTAAAAATATTCTTGAAATTTATATTGACACAGGTTTCTGAGTCGTGTTTCTTCCTGGCTACTTTGATGTTTGCTTCACAGCTTTTGAGAATTCTCCAGACTTTACCAGCTGATGCAAAGCATGATGTCTGGTGTGTACTCCAACTCCTCTTTCTTCTTTTTGCTTTGTACTGCAGCTGCTTAAGCACTGCATTTTTTCTTTTTTTGTAGTTTTTAGTGTGTTTTGACAAATGAAGGGGAGCCTTTGCGTAACTGATAAAGTTATGACCAGGAGGTCACGAGTTCGAGCCGTGGAAACAGCCTCTTGCAGAAATGTAGCTGTGTACAATAGACCCTTATGGTCCGGCCCTTCCACGACCCCGTGCACAGTGGGAGCTTAGTGCACCGGGCTACCCGTTAGTGTGTTTTGACAAATAAGTATGAAGTAAATAAATGTATTATTTCTAGATATATACGTCTATTTCTAGATATATTTCCTTGCGGAGTTTACTGATAGTTTTTAATAGTGTTGTTCCTACGAAAGTTGATCCCTGCATTGAGAAGTTAAATTCGACTGCAGATAACCATCCTCTGTTTTGTGATTCAAACCTAGTCTCTGTGCATGATTCTAAAACATTTGAATGCAACAACAGCGTCCTTGACACAGCGGAAGAGAAGCCTAACATGAAAGGAAGTCAGAACGGGATAATAAGTCATTCAAATGGTTTCATGGAGGAAGATTCTTTAGGTTTTCCAACAAAAGACTTCCCGAATACAAATGTCCATGACAATACCGAAGACTCTTTGGCACGCGACAGAGAAGATGGGAATGAATTCTGGAAAGTTCCTGAACTTGATGACTCTATATTTTTTGATACCAACAATGAAATTAAGGCTTCAAGTGTGAGGGACGATCAAAATGTAGACATGTCGAAAGTAATCACTGACAAGAGAGGTGGAAATCCTTTTGCCTGTGACTTTCCCTCGAGTAACACAAATGAAATTGATGCTGCAAGTATGACAAATGATCAAAATGGAGGCTTGTCGAATATCATTCATAGCAAGAGGGGTGGAAATCCATTTGAATGTGATACAAAAGATCGAGATCAGCCATGGAATATTCCAGAATATGAGTGCTCCGTGATTGTTGATTTCCTTGATCACAAAGAAAATAAAACCATAGACTCTGATTTGCCTTTTACCTCTCACTCAGAGTTGTTTGAGAATAACACAAATTTATATAGCGATAAAGGCGTCACCGATCACGATCTGCCTGAATTGACAGTTTGCTACAGAGAGAGTAACTTTAACATTGTTAAAGATATATGCATGGATGAAGGTGTACCTGCAGTGGATAAAATTCTAACTGAAAGCTGGAAAGATGATCAACCTAGCACGTCCGTTTCTGTTGGTGCTGATGAAGACCAGCAGAGTAACAATAGGGAAAGTGTTGATGAGGGGTCACTCACTTCATCTGTATCGAAAGACTCATCTGTCGAAGACGCCAAGAATGTCGTTGCGAGTCATGATATAGAACAAGAGCAGGCTACTGGAGTACTTGTTCCAAATGGTTTCAATACCTCCACAGAAGATAATGCCAACAAAAATGCTGATAAGGATTCTTATCTGGAGGATTTGATGATGATTTTTGGTTCAAAATGTACTGCAAATGTAAAAGCTACTAATGCAACAGAAAAGACATCATCTGCTTATAATGTGGTTCATACGGAGGAATCCAACCTTAATTCCCAAAAAGCTAAATCTGATGGTGATCAATCTGCACTGCAACCTAATCAGGTTTGTTCCTACTAGCTTTAAAGGTGTGTTCTTTGGCCACATTCTTTTGGTGGTAATGTTTAAAGATTTAGTCTACTGAACTGCAGATGCCTTTGGAGCAAGCAACTTTGAAAAGCCAGACTGCAGTCTCTGCGTCTGATGAGACGGACAACAACGGTCCAACTTCCAACTTCTTCCACAATAGCAAGAAGGAAACTGGAGCTAGTATTTTCGACTTCAACTCGACCAAGCCAGACTCCACGAAAAGCAAGGAAAAAGTTGTCGAAAACTTGCCTGAAGATTCTCTCATGTCAAAGGTCATCGTCGTTCACAAGGATGGGAATTCTGATTATCTTTTAGCTGCTAGCCAAGCTCATAACAGTGTGGACAATACTGCTGACAATGTTCAACAAAAATCCCAAAATGTGGCTAATCTTGAAGATAAACTCTCGGGTAATTTCCCACCAGGTGATCAAGGTCATTTTGCGGATGGAGAGGCTAGTTTTTCTGTAGTTCCTGCATCAGGTTCTATTACTTACTCAGGGCCTATATCGTATTCTGGGAGCATCTCTCTTCGATCAGATGCCAGCACAACCAGTGCCAGATCCTTTGCCTTCCCAGTGTAATGCTTTGCTACTTCTCATGCTTTTAAGTTTCCTTTTCATTTCCAGTTAATCCTGATTAGTAACTTGTGATTAACATTTTCCCTTTCTTCTTGCAGTTTACAAAATGAATGGAATAGCAGTCCAATAAGAATGGCAAAGGCAGAAAGGAGGCGTTTACGGAAAGAAAAGGGTTGGAGGCAGGGCCTGCTGTGTTGTAGATTCTAAATTTTTTTTAAAAAAAATTTATTCTATTTATAAGGTTCCTAGTTCAAAAATATACATAACCTTAAATGTTGAACATTTTGAGTATTGTAAGTATAAATGTTGATATTCTCTTAGGGGGTGGCATGCTATTCTTGATAGGTTTTGCATGGCTTGAGAGTTTTTTTTTTTTAAACATGGAGGCTGCAGATGTAAAATCTTTTCTAGCATCTTTGTTTTCCTTATACAATCGATCCTATACTCATCTACTGTTCACATTATGAGAGTTCTTAGTATGTATATTGTTGCAGAATGCAGATATATGTAGCTATTGTCGGTTATTGCTGTATTTGTTGTTAGTGGACTTACTCGGCGCGAATTTGAATTAGTTGTGCCAAACGGGATACGGATGGCTAAACTGAAAGAATAAGAGGTCTCTGCTTTTCTCTTGGTTGTAGGAAATGCCTGATAGAGCAAGGTCCTTGGCTAGGAAAGTTTTGTCCTTTGACACTTATGGTCAAGGCCCATTGTGTTGAGCACTAAAAACTGAGGCATTTGCATCTATACCTAGTTTTGGGGTCACAATTGAATTTATATCCATTATGCACAAAACTTAGCAAGTCTACCCACTTTAGGATCAGCTTCAGACTTAATATGTCTGGAGTTTAAAAACAATTAGTCTAAAGTGCAATGCACTTAAGGTCAATTAAGTCTAAAGTGCAAAAATTGTACTTAAGATACACTTAAAGACTAAATAAGTCTGAAGTGCAACAAATATTTTCATGCACTTAAGGTCAAATATGTCTGAAGTGAAAAATTGCACTTCAGATGCACTTAAGGCTAAATAGATATAAAGTGCAACCAATTTTTACATGCACTTCAGGCCAAATAGGTCTGAAGTGAAATAATTGCATTTCAGATGCAATTAATGCCAAATAGGTATGAAGTGAAAAAATTATACTTCAGATGCACGTAAGGCCAAATAGGTCTGAAGTGCAACCAATGTTTTCATGCACACGTAGGCCTGAAGTGCAGATTGCCCAAAAACAAAAATTTGTTCTTCGAATTTCAACAATCCAATATACGATTTAACACTTAAATCTACTTCAAATGAGCTCATATTTGAAACATAACCTCCAAATATCATAAAGAACAAACCCCAATAATCAATTTGTCAAAACAATAATAAATCTAAAAAAGAAAGCTCCACGACAGCTCACCACCATAAAATACTATAAACTACCTTAAAATATACTCACAAATACTATATGAATTCACCGTCATCTTTATTTCTACAGCAAAGAAGAAGAGGAGGAGGAAGAAGAAGAAGAAGAAGAAGAAGAAGAAGAAGAAGAGGAAGAGGAGGAGGAATAGGAGGAAGAAGAAGAGGAAGAGGAAGAGAAGAAGAAGAAGAGAAGATGAAGAAGAGAAGTTGAAGAAAAGGAGATGAAGATGAGGAGGGGAGAAGAAGAAAGAGGAGGAGGAGGAGAAGAAGAAGACTTCCGGCAAGGTGTTAACGCTCAATAACGCTCTTTACTTGTTAAGAATGGATTCAAATGTGTATTTGTATCTGACAAAGTTGTTGTAAGCAAAAATGAAATGTATAGTGGAAAAGGCTACCTCACAGAGGGCCTTTTCAAACTCAATGTGATGGTTGTTCACAGTATGAATAAAATTTCAGCTTCTTCTTATTTATTGGATTCAACTAATTTATGTCATATTCGTTTAGGACATGTCAATTACAAAACTTGAGGAAGTTAATTAATTTAGAAGTATTGCCTAAATTCGAGTGTAATAAATCAAAATGTCAAATATGTGTTGAATCTAAGTTTGTAAAACATTCTTATAAGTCTGTTGAAAGAAATTCAAATCTTCTAAACTTAATTCATACCGATATTTATGAAATGAAGTCGACACTATCTCGAGGTGGGAAAAAGTATTCATCTTCCTTCCCTTCCTCCTTCTCTTCTTCTTCTTCTTCTTCTTCTTCTTCTTCTTCTTCTTCTTCTTCTTCTTCTTCTTCTTCATCTTCTTCTTCTTCCCCTCTTCTTCATCCCCTTCTTCCTCCACTTCCTGCTCTTCTTGTATTGCCTAAATTCGAGTGTAATAAATCAAAATGTCAAATATGTGTTGAATCTAAGTTTGTAAAACATTCTTATAAGTCTGTTGAAAGAAATTCAAATTTTTTAAACTTAATTCATACCGATATTTATGAAATGAAGTCGACACCATCTCGAGGTGGGAAAAAGTATTCATCTTCCTTCCCTTCCTCCTTCTATTCTTCTTCTTCTTCTTCTTCTTCTTCTTCTCCTTCCTCTTCTTCTTCCTCCTCTTCTCCTTCATCTTCTTCTTCATCCCCTTCTTCCTCCACTTCCTGCTCTTCTTCCTCCTCTTCAGGAATATCTTCCCATAATCTTCAATCTTGGTTGTTGCAGTATTTTCCATGGAAAGATCTTCTTCGGGACCACCAGTATAGTAAGTCACAAATGCTTCTTTGACAGCACAAACATGTCGAGTGGCTCCAAATTCAATCCACCACTCCTTCGGATTTTTAACTAGGTTGCATTCTGAAAATATTGCACACGATCATCAATGTCATCATTCTTCTCCACTATGCTGGCCTATCTCTTTTTCTTATCTTTTTTTGGGAGATGACAATCATAGGCTTTGTGATCGGCTTTTCCTCAATTGTAGCAGTTGCCCTTGAATTTTTTCTTATTCATCTCCTTAGTCTGTCCAGAAAACCTCTTCCTTTTCTTACTTTTCGAAGAAGTCTCCTTAATGATATTAGCTCCCATAATCGTTGAATTTCTACGAAACTTATTCTCGGCTGTTTTGTTGTCTTCCTTAATCTTGAGATGAATCACAAGATCTTCCAATTTCATTTCTTTGCGCTGGTGCTTAAGATAGTTTTCGAAATCTCTCTATAAAGGAGGTAGTTTTTCAATCATTGCATCCAGTTGAAATGTTTCATTCACTACCATACCTTCAGTAGTAAGGTCATGAAAATAATTTGAAGCTCTTGAACTTGGGTTCCAACAAATTTCCTGTCTATCATTTTATAGTCTAGAAACTTGGCAACCACAAACTTTTTCAAACATGCATCTTTAGTCTTTTACTTCTTCTTAAGTGTGTCCCATAATTCTTCAAAGTTTCAATAGAACTATAGAGATTGTACAAGTCATCCTCCAAAGCATTCAGGATGTAGCATTTGCAAAGAAAGTCTGCATGTTTCCACGCCTCAACAATCATGAACTTCTCATTGTCTGGCATGTCGGTGGCAGGCACTGGAGGGTCTACACTGATGAACTTCTGCATACCAAGAAAAACACCCTTTGCTGCCATCCTTTGAAGTTGGCTCCAGAAAATTTCCCTAGTTTCTCGGCCGGTGGAACATCAGTTCGGCTTGACGAAGCTATCGTCGTTGCCACAACAGTTGCAGAAGAATTTTCATTATCAATTGTCATTTCTCATTGTCAACAACAGAAGAGTTCAATTAATGGCAAAAAATAGAACAGTAAACAACACTGTAATTAATAATAAACAATACGTTTAATAAATAAAAATCGAAGTTTTTATATACTGTTTTACAAAAAAATGACGAAGTTTTAGTTTCTTCAAATCGTTTTTGAATTTTAATACTCCGATGATATCACATAGGTTTTAATCTAGAAAAACATAATACAGATTACAATACAACAAATAATTTTCTTAAGATTGTTATCCAATATGTAATACTATAATGAATGAAACAGTAAACTTTCTGAAACAGAAAGTTAGCAGCAACAAAATGTCGAATAATATCTAAAAATAATTTCGGAATAAATTGAGTCCACTAAATGCACAGTATGTCCTTAAGAAAATTATTTTTCTTAAGTACCCGAGGTGCTGGAATATTATCCTCCCAGGATAGAACGATTAATTCACCAATATATTGGTACCAAAAACTCTAATGAACTTCGAACCACTCAATGGTTGTAAACCACACTGAAAATTTTGTGCAGAAGAAATAGAAGATCAGGAAATTTTCGTAAGGAAAGATTCTGGGATCAAGGCATATTTATAGCCATTTTCAAGCGCTGTTTCAGAAAAGGTTTGAAACCTTTCATAAATAGTCATGGTTGTTGGAACAGGTTCTGGGAAAAGGATACGGACGGGGTCGTATCATGGAACCTGATTTATTCTGGGTTGAATTTTCGTTAATTAATTAAATAATTGAAAGAAATTTTTTCCAAAAAGATTAATCAATCAATCTTTATCTGAATTCGAGCGACAACTACGACGGCGCGAGGCTTACTTTCTTTCCAACCCATTTAATACCAAGAGAAGTGCTTTCTCGTTATAAGTGTTGGTCTTTGAGCTTAGTGTAGCTTAATTTTAAGCTTAGTTTAGCTTAATTTTAAGCTTGGTGTAGCTTAAAGAGAGTGAATGAAAAATGGTGGGAAAAGAAATGGAGGGAAGTGAATTTTTTAATTAGTGCACTTTGTCCCTCATTGGAAGAAGGAAGAAAATCTATGTATATATATAGAGAAGCTCTTCTTCTAGCTCTTAAAGAGTTGAGAAGAAGGCAAGCCTCGCGCCGTCGTCGTCGTCGTCGCTCGCTCGGCTTCAGCTTCGGATTTGGATTTGGTCAAAGATTGATTGATTAATCTTTTTGGAAAAAATTCTTTTCAAATTATTTAATTAATTTCAAATCAGAAATGACCCGCGACCCGGTCCTGTCCGACCCGTTTTCTTTCCCGGATTATTTTAAATCCATTTTTAGATTTCCCGCAATGTTCATACCTGTTCAAAACAACCATGGATGTTCTGAAAGGATTCACACCTGTTCCAACAACTATGGTTGTTCTGAAAGGTTGCTATACCTTTTCAGAAACAATACGAAATTGGCTATAAATATACCTTGAATCCCAGAATTTTCACTTTCTAAAATTTCTGATCTTCTTCTTCTTCTGCACAAAATACTCCAGTGTGTTTTACAGCCTTCGAGTGGTTCGCTATACACCGACGTTTTTGGTACCAACACTCCAGTGAGTTAAATCGTTCTATCCTGGGAGGATATATTCCATCACCTCGGATACTTGAGGGGAATAACTTCCTTAAGGACACACTGTGTATTCAGTGGGCTCGATTTGTTCTATATTATTTTTCATAGAAAAAACAACTAAGGACGCCTGGACTAGCGCGCCGCGCTAGAGCTCGCGCTAGTCAAGTTTCTCTCTGTCCCTGGTATATTCCACTAGCGCGGCCGCGCTACAGCTCGCGCTAATGAGGTTTCTTACTGTTTTTCTATTTTTTTTAGAAATTATTATTATTTTATTTTACAACAATACAGATTGGTAACATTCTTAAGGAAATTATATATTTTTTATTTTCTGTATTCTGTTTGTGGAGATTAAAACCTGTGTGTTTTCTACTCCTTTTGAATTTTATTATTCTGGTTTGAAGATATAAAAACTTCATCAGAGTTTTGAAATTCAGAAAACGATTTGAAGAACATAAAAACTTCATCAGAGGTTTGAAATTCAGAAAACGATTTGAAGAACATAAAAACTTCATCAGAGTTTTGAAATTCAGAAAACGATTTGAAGAACATAAAAACTTCATCATTTTCTGTGAACAATATATAAAAAAAACTTCGGTTTTATTTATTATATATATACTGTTTATTATTGATTACAGTATTGTTTACTGTTCTGGTTTTTGCCATTAACTGAACTCTTCTGTTGTTGACAGTGAAAAATGGCAATTGACAACGAAAATTCTTCTGCTACTGTTGCGGCAACGACGATAGCCTCATCAAGCCGGACGGCTGTTCCACCAGCAGAAAAATCGGGGAAATTTTCTGGAGCCACCTTCAAAGGATGGCAGCAAAGGGTGTTCTTCTGGCTTACCACACTTGGTATGCAGAAATTCACTAGTTAAGAGCCTCCAGTACCTGCTGCGGACATGTCGGACAATGAAAAGTTCATGATTATTGAGGCATGGAAGCAGACAGATGTTTACAAAGGCTATATTTTAAGTGCTTTAGAGAATGACTTGTACAATGTGTACAGTGCGATAAATACTTCGAAAGAATTATGGGACGCACTTGAGAAGAAGTACAAGACAGAAGATGCATGCTTGAAGAAGTTCGTGGTTGCCAAGTTTCTAGACTATAAAATGATAGACAACAAAACTGTGGGAACCCAAGTTCAGGAACTTCAACTTATTTTTCATGAACTTATTGCTGAAGGTATGGTCGTGAATGAAGCATTTTAAGTGGCTGCAATGATTGAAAAGTTGTCTCATTCGTGGAGAGATTTCAAGAACTATCTCAAGCACAAGTACAAAGAAATGAAGTTGGAAGATCTTGTGATTCGTCTCAAGATTGAGGAAGACAACAAAACAGCCGAGAAGAAGTCTCTTAGAAATTCAATGATCATGGGAGCTAATATCGTTGAAGAACTGCTCCAAAAAGTAAGAAGAGGAAGAGATCTTCTGGACAGACTAAGGAGCAGAACAAAAAGAAATTCAAGGGCAACTGCTACAATTGTGGAAGAGTTGGTCACAAAGCTCCTGATTTTCGCTTCCCAAGAAAGGATAAGAAGAAGGGACATGCCAACATAGTAGAGAAGAATGATGACATTGATGATCTTTGTGCAATGCTTTCAGAATGCAACTTAGTTGGGAATCCGAAAGAGTGGTGGATCGACTCCAGAGCCACTCAACATGTTTGTGTTGTCAAAGAAGCATTTGCTACTTACTCTACTGCTGGTCCCGAAGAAGATATTTCCATAGGAAATAATTCAACAGCCAAGATTGAAGGTCAGGGGAAGATTTTCCTAAAGATGACTTCCCGCAAGGTGTTAACGCTCAACAACGTTCTTCATGTTCCTACTATTAGGAAGAATTTAGTTTCTACTTCTTTACTAATGAAGAATGGATTCAAATGTGTATTTGTTTTTTATAAAGTTGTTGTAAGAAAAAATGATATGTACGTTGGAAAAGGCTACCTCACGGAGGGCCTTTTCAAACTCAATGTAATGGTTGTTGATACTATGAATAAAATTTCAGCTTCTTCTTATTTGTTGGAGTCAAATGATTTATGGCATAGTCGTTTAGGACATGTCAATTATAAAACCTTGCGGAAGTTAATTAATTTAGAAGTATTGCCTAAATTCGAGTGTAATAAATTGAAATGTCAAATATGTGTTGAATCTAAGTTTGTAAAATATCCTTATAAATCTGTTGAAAGGAATTAAAACCCTTTAGACTTAAATTCATACTGACATTTGCAATATGAAGTCAATACCATCTAGAGGTGGGAAAAAGTATTTTATTACTTTTATTGATGATTGCAATCGATATTGTTATGTTTATTTGCTTAATAGTAAGGATGAAGCATTTAAGCAATACAAGAATGAAGTAGAGAATCAATTGAATAAAAAGATCAAAATGATTAGAAGTGATAGAGGTGGAGAATATGAATCTCCGTTTGCAGAAATATGTTCGGAATATGGAATTATCCATCAAACTACTGCACCTTACATACCTCAATCCAACAGAATTGCGAAAAGGAAAAATCGGACATTAAAGGAAATGATGAATTCTTATTAATAAGTTCCGGATTACCGCAAAGTTTGAAGGGGGAAGCTATCCTTACAACTAACTGAATACTCAACAGAGTACCCCACAAAATCTATTCCATATGAAAAATGGAAAGGGAGAAAACCCAACTTGAAATATTTCAAAGTGTGGGGGTGTCTAGCAAAGGTACAAGTTCCTTTNGGAATTATCCATCAAACTACTGCACCTTACACACCTCAATCCAACGGAATTGCGGAAAGGAAAAATCGGACATTAAAGGAAATGATGAATTCTTTATTAATAAGTTCCGGATTACCGCAGAGTTTGTGGGGGGAAGCTATCCTTACAGCTAACCGAATACTCAACAGAGTACCCCACAGCAAAACGCAATCTATTCCATATGAAAAATGGAAAGGTAGAAAACCCAACTTGAAATATTTCAAAGTGTGGGGGTGTCTAGCAAAGGTACAAGTTCCTTTACCTAAAAGGGTTAAAATTGAACACAAAATAGTAGATTGCATTTTTATTGGATATGCTACAACAGTAAAGCATGTCGATTTTTGGTCCATAAATCCGATAATCCCAAGATTCATGTTAATACGGTGATGGAATCAGATAATGCTGAATTCTTTGAAAGCATTTATTCGTATAAAACTGAATGCGAGTCATTAAGTGAAAGACCTAAATGACCTCGGGAAGAACAAAAGAAAAATACTCCAAGTGTAGAAGATCCAAGGCATAGCAAACGTCAAAGAACATCTACTTCCTTTGGACCAGATTTTGTGACATTCTTGCTTGAAAATGATCCTCAACCTTTTTAAGCAGCTATGTCGTCTTCTGAGTCAGCATTTTGGAAAGAGGCAGTCAATAGTGAGATTCAATCAATTTTGGATAACCATACATGGGAATTGGTTGATCTTCCTCCTGGAAATAAGCCTTTAGGTTCGAAATGGACCTTTAAACGAAAAATGAAAGCTGATGGCACTATTGACAAATATAAGGCAAGACGTGTTGTCAAATGCTATAGACAAAAAGAAGGCCTTGATTACTTTGACACTTACTCGCCAGTAACGAGGATAACATCTATTAGGATGTTAGTGGCATTAGCGGCCGTGTATGGTCTTGAAATCCATCAAATGGATGTTAAAACAACTTTCTTAAATGGAGAATTGGAGGAAGAGATTTACATGGAACAACCTGAGGGTTTTGTGGTTCCTGGTAAAGAAAAGAAAGTGTGCAAACTTGTTAAGTCGCTTTATGGACTTAAACAAGCACCCAAACAATGGCATGCCAAATTTGATCAAACAATGTTGGCAAGTGGGTTTAAAATCAACGAGTGCGATAAATGTGTTTACATTAAAAATACTCCGGGTCATGAAGTCATTGTTTGTTTGTATGTTGATGACATGTTTATAATGAGAAAGAGCATGTCAGATATAAATGCTACAAAGCGCATGCTGGCTAGCAAATTCGACATGAAAGACTTAGGAGTTGCTGATTTGATCTTAGGAATCAGAATTCATAAGACTCCACAAGGTCTAGCATTATCACAGTCTTACTACATTGAAAAGGTACTTTACAAGTTCAAGTATTTGGATTTCAAAATTGCCAAGACTCCAATTGACACGAGTTATGCACTTCAAAAGAATGAAGGTGAAAGTGACTCACAACTGGACTATGCTAGAGTGTTTGGAAGTTTGATGTATATCATGAATTGTACGCGACCAGACATAGCATGTGCTATTAGAAAACTAAGTCGATTTACAAGTAATTCCAATCACATACATTGGATGACAATGAAACGAGTTTTGGGGTATCTGAAACATACCCAAAATTATGCTTTGCATTATAACAAATATCCCTCTGTGATCGAGGGATATAGTGATGCAAATTGGATCACCGGATCATCTGAAGTTAAATCCACGAGTGGATATGTTTTCACAATTGGGGGTGGAGCAGTGTCTTGGAAATCATCCAAACAAACGTGCATCGCCCGTTCTACAATGGAATCTGAATTCATAGCTTTAGATAAGGCCGGTGAAGAAGCTGAATGGCTCCGGAATTTCTTGGAAGATATTCCATTTTGGCCCAAACCTTTGGCACTTATTTGTATACATTGTGATAGTCAAGCGGCAATAGGCAGGGCAAGGAGCGTTATATATAACGGAAAATCTCGTCATATACGACGGAGACATAATACCGTTAGACAACTACTCTCTAGTGGTGTTATCACAATTGACTACGTAAAGTCAAGAGATAACGTGTCGGATCCACTTACAAAAGGCCTATCTAGAGAGGCAGTTGAAAGATCATCAAAGGGAATGGGGTTAAGGCCTAGGACAAGTCATCATGGCGGTAACTCTACCTAGCAGACTGGAGATCCCAAGAGCTAGGTTCAAAGAGATCAAACAAAGTTATGAATGACGGTTCAACATTGTCAAATAATTCAACTCATTCTCGTGATGAAGACAATGTTCAGAAATAAAGGTAAAGCATTAAGCTTTTTTGATGAGTCAATAAAGCTTAAAGCTTTTTAATGATTTGCTAAGTCTGGCAGGATATGACCAGATAGTGTGTTTTTAGGATTACACGTTTAGGAATCACCTATGTGAGTATGAAGTGTAAGTCGCTTCAAGGGGCATGAAAGTAAAGGTCCATTCTCTAAGCACTCATGAAACCAGGCGGTGTTCATGGCTGAAACGAACACAACCGTGAGAACCATNGATTGACTGAGTATATCCGATATAAGTTCACTACGGAAAGTTCAAAGGGAAACCTACTTATCCAGATGCAATTAATTCTTGCATGTAAAACACACACACGTCCGTGCATTCCTTTATTTTATAGTCATTCCTCATTCATGTGGGGGATTGTTGGTCTTTGAGCTTAGTGTAGCTTAATTTTAAGCTTAGTTTAGCTTAATTTTAAGCTTGGTGTAGCTTAAAGAGAGTGAATGGAAAATGGTAGGAAAAGAAATGGAGAGAAGTGAAATTTTGAATTAGTGCACTTTGTCCCTCATTAGAAGAAGGAAAGAAAATATATGTGTATATATAGAGAAGCTCTTCTTCTAGCTCTTAAAGAGTTGAGAAGAAGGCAAGTCTCGCGCCGTCGTCGTCGTCGCTTCGGCTCGGCTTCGGCTTCGGCTTCGGATTCGGATTCAGATTTGGTCAAAGATCGATTGATTGATTAATCTTTTTGGAAAAAATTCTTTTCAAATTATTTAATAATTAATTTCGAATCAGAAATGACCAGCGACCCGGTCCGGTCCGACCCATTTTCTTTTCCGGATGATTTTAAATCCGTTTTTAGATTTTCCTGTTCATACCTGTTCAAAATAGCCATGATTGTTCTGAAAGGATTCACACATGTTCCAACAGCTATGGCTGTTCTGAAAGGTTGCTATACCTTTTCAGAAACAATACGAAATTGGCTATAAATATACCTTGAATCCCAGAATTTTTACTTACTACAATTTCTGATCTTCTTCTTCTTCTTCTACACAAAATACTCCAGTGTGTTTTACAGCCTTCGAGTGGTTAGCTGTACACCGGCGTTTTTGGTACCAACACTCCGGTGAGTTAAATCGTTCTATCGTGGGAGGATATATTCCATCACCTCGGGTACTTGAGGGAGGAATAATTTCCTTAAGGACACACTGTGTATTCAGTGGGCTCGATTTGTTCTTATATTATTTTTCATAGAAAAAATAACTAAGGACGCCTGGACTAGCGCGTCCGTGCTAATCCCGCGCTAGTCAAGTTTCTCACTGTCCTTGGTATATTCCACTAGCGCGGCCGCGCTACAGCTCGCGCTAATGAGGTTTCTCACTGTTTCTGTATTTTTTCAGAAATTATTATTATTTTATTTTACAGCAATACAGATTGGTAACAATAAGCATATTCATTTTTCTTTTCACCACCAATGAGAGACACTTTGCTCTTTCGAAAGCTAAAGGGAACTTACTTTCCCTCTACTTTCTTCCATCCATTTTCCATCTTAATCCCAACATAAAATATTAAATTATTTTATGGGTTGTGTGGTATCTAGGGGTGTCAATTTGAGCCCAAATCCATCTAACCCGCCCAACACGCCCAGAGATTAATGGGTTGGGCTAAACACATTTTAGCTCATGGGTCAATTTGGGCTGAGCCCAAGTTAACCCATTATTTTTTATGACCCATTAACAGCCCAAATACAACTCATGAAACTCGTCTAAAACAAAGGAATTTCAACCCAACTTATCTAGAAAGTTACTTAGTTGCCCCAATTTTACATTTTTATATTTTTAATTTTCTTTTTTTTTCTACACCACCCACTCACCCACCATACCCCTAACTCCCCACCCCCACCACCACCCATCACACCCCCACCCGCAATATATTTTTCAACTTACACATTTTGAGGTAAAAAGATTTTTTAATGCAAGATGAGCATGATTCAAAAACATGGGTCAAGTTGGGCGGGTTGGGTTATGGGTCATTGTTTAGCCCATCTTGACACAGCCCATCTTATCCCAAGTACACTTTGGATTGGATTGGGCAATGACCCATTTATTGACCTAACCCATCTTGACCCGCTCAAATTCAGCCCAATTCGTCTATTTGCCACCCCTGGTGGTATCATAGATAAGGATAATAATCTTGAGATAAAATGTGAAATCATTTTATTCTGTATTTGGGTGGAGCAAACGACATTGAGGGCTAAAATTAATTCTTGAAAGGAGTTGTATCTTGATGAAATTACATCCTCCAAGCTTTCTTTCCCCTGAAATCTTACAACAATGTAACCAAAAACAAAAGAAACAACCGAGAGAAGACAAATATGAAAGAAGAAAAGAGTAGAGGACAATGCAAGTCATGAACATTTAATTTTTTTCCAAAGAGTTTAATTACATGTAATAGGTAACACAATACATCTTATTTTCATTTTCAAGATTACGACATTTCAGATTTTAAGTAAATTTTTAAATATAAATATCCTTTAAATATCTTGATGGTGTATATCACTTAAACTCTTTTCAAAACTTAAATTATAAATTAAATTATCACGTTGAATTTGCTAGACAGACATACGTGAAGAAATGTAACAATTTTGTCATCATACATAACCTCTTCTTATTACACGGATGAATGGTCCTACAAGGGTAGGATGTTAGGTAACACAAAATCAACCTAAATGGTGTGAAGGTTCCTAAAAAGGCAAAAACTCAAAAAAAATATGTATTTTTTACACCTACTTTATTGTTTGGAACTCTTGAGTTTTGTGTATGTTTTCTTTCTCTCTTATTTTCCTTGGATTCTGTGGCCTTTTACCTTTTACCTTCCTTCCTTCTTTGACTGCTATAAATTACAAGTTTAATGTCCATAAGAATGACTCTTCCATTATATCAGCCACTTAACAAACTAACCATAAAAATGGAATTAATTATCAGAAATATCATCTCTACTCTACTCATTTGTTTCTCATTATTCATGTTATCTTCATTTTCATTTGCTACTCCACTGTTAGGTATTTCATCATTTTCTTTCTATCCCTTAGTCTTTTATTTCTTTATTTATTTTCCCACTTATACATATCTCATGCTAACTTCATTTTATTGTGATTTTTGGCAGATCATGAAATGAAGATGACTCTCTCTTCAAGTCCTAGAAAGCTGAAACTCAATGAACAGCCAAATGTAATTATTTTGTTTACTTTTTGTTTTCCTATTTTCCTTTCTATTATTGAGTATTATAAGCTAGGGATCCCTTATTTTCTCATGTAAATGACATGTTTTTTTTTTCTTCATAAAGCAGGTGAAAAGCAAGGGAGATCAAAATCATTTGGTCCCATTCGATACTGCAAACCAAGTTTCATTACCAGGTAATGCACCTATTTATTTATTTATTTATTTATTTTGTTTCGCTATATGATTAATGTGTTGCAGACATGCAGAATATATGTTTATGTGTGTGTTTGTGTTTATATATATATATATATAGTATCAATTTAATCTTGTATGGTAACATTAACATTAACTGGTTTCATGCATGAGGTATATATGTTCATAACTAAGAGATAAATTCAAGTTTCTTCCGTTAAAACTGAAAAGTACAGGAAGTAGCTTCATTTTTTTTAAAAATAATATGGCTGAAAAGTTTAATTTTTTTAAATCTCCTGTACTTTGACTAACTAACTAAGCTTTCCATTGATATGCTGATTTCATGCGTGGTCTTTTTACTTATTTTAATATTATATGGTGCAGAATCTTAAAGTACGCAATTTATGTTAATATCATATAAGAAAATTTATGATAGTCTTAATCATAACAGTATATATATAAACTATCAATTGTGTGTCTTTAAACGTCTCATTTAATTAACACTACACTAATTAGAGTAATTAAAAATATATTTGAAAAAAACATACTTACAAAATACTCTCTTGTTTTTTTTTTTGCAAAATGTCAAGTATTTTGCAACAAATTCATTACTTTGTCAAAACTATTAATATGCAGTCAGACCTCTGTAACAACCATTCTTTATAACAATACTTAATTATAACGGTCAAGTTTTTATGTTATGTTACACTATATATTCGCTATAACAATACTTCATTAAAGCACCTAAATTTTTTTGAAACAAACGAGACTATTATAAAGATGTTTGACCGTACGAGACAGGAGAAAATAACTAATGTCATGTTTGTGACTTTTCTAGGTAAAGAACATGAGCAAGATCAAGCTGCAAAAATGGTGAAAGCAAGAAAAGGGACAAGGCAAGAGTGGGTTGAAGGGAAAGACACTTCTGATTTCTTTACAATGGATTATCATTGGGTTAGAAGACGACGTCCCATACATAACAAGTCAATTCGCCCATGAAAACCAAGATCCTTAATTAGATTTTATTTTAACTTAATTAGTTTACTTTTATTATATAGTTGTTGGGAATACAATTTTGACTAATTATTAGGAATATGAAGTGTATGTTTCGTTGTAATTAGGAGTTTATAAGAATATGAGGGTTATGTCGTGCTGTACCTTTGTTTATGGCCGACATTAAACCCTAACCTTTGCTACTAACAAGAAAACTTTACTGTAGTTCCAAGGGAACAAATTTTGTTTATCTATTACTCTCCCCTCTCATATTATCAGTCATTACTACAAATAATTGTTTTAAATTATTTGTTATGTTAGAAATTTAAAACAAAAATGATTATTATTCTTTCTTTTTTTATCCTTTGTAATAATTATTCTTGAACATTACAAACACCTAACTTTGTTCAAATAGATAAATACCAATGAAAAAATAATATTAAGACACAAATAAGAATAAAGTAGTCAAAATCCCATTCTAATTAATTTTTCTTAAAAGACGTGTACAACCGAATTATGACAGATAATATGAGACGGAGGGAGTAGTAGTGTACAATTTTATAAAGGCAGTCAAATTAGTTTAATTTCTCAAACCCCAATATTTTGAGAATTGGTGTTTCACACATTACAAGTCATTTTTTAAAATTTAGTTTTCCTCGAAAGACAAGTTTTCCGTACATTAGGCGCATGAATGTAAGTATCTGGCCAGGAGGGATGTTTAACTAATCCTTGAAAAATGCAAACTATGTCGACTATAAAATTTAAGTAATTTTTTTTTTATAGTTCCAAGTTCTAAGTTTCCAATGCAACTTTGCTTGTAGGCAAAGTCAATATTCTTCTTCCCAGACTAAAAAAATAGCAGCTCGGTGAATAAAATATTCCACGTTCAAGTAGAGTGGGAGAAGGACCGCACCTCAAGATGTATGATGTACACAACCTAGCTGCCCTAATACAAGCATTAATGGTTACTTCTACGACTTAAATCCGTAAACTGTTAAATAACATAAAAACAACTTTATCATTAATATGCTTCAGCTAGAAAATTGAAATTAATATGCTTCAGCTAGAAAGTGTAAAAGCAAGACAAGTATATTGTCAATTAAGAAGTTAGTTTGCTATGTATTTAGAGAACAGAAAATTTTTATGTTTCTTAATCTATATAATGGCAGAAAAAAGTAAATAATGGTTACTAATTGATAACAGTAATCTATAAACAGTCATTTTAGGATATGACCAGGAAGAGGACCAGATATAGATGTGTAATTGAAATTGTACGTTGGTTGGCAAAAGGTTTGGAGTGATGGACAAAAACCAACTGATGATCTCTGGTTTAGAGGCGGAGCCGGAATTTTAACTTTATGCGTTCTGAATTATAGAACAACGACTTGAAATGCTACTTACTGAGTTCTAAATTGAATATTTATATATATATATATATATATATATATATATATATATATATATATATATATATATATATATATATATATATATATATATATATATATATATATATATATATATATATATATATATATATATATATATATATATATATATATATATATATATATATATATATATATATATATATATATATATATATATATATATATATATATATATATATATATATATATATATATATATATATATATATATATATATATATATATATATATATATATATATATATATATATATATATATATATATATATATATATATATATATATATATATATATATATATATATATATATATATATATATATATATATATATATATATATATATATATATATATATATATATATATATATATATATATATATATATATATATATATATATATATATATATATATATATATATATATATATATATATATATATATATATATATATATATATATATATATATATATATATATATATATATATATATATATATATATATATATATATATATATATATATATATATATATATATATATATATATATATATATATATATATATATATATATATATATATATATATATATATATATATATATATATATATATATATATATATATATATATATATATATATATATATATATATATATATATATATATATATATATATATATATATATATATATATATATATATATATATATATATATATATATATATATATATATATATATATATATATATATATATATATATATATATATATATATATATATATATATATATATATATATACTGTTTACCTAAAAATTAATAGATTCGGCTGAACCCGTAATGGGCTTCTGGCCCCGCCCATGCTCTAGTCTTTTTAATAGCTTTATTTTGCATATTAATAGATTGATCGATGAGCTTCCAGTGAAGTAATATTTATCGAGTATGATCATTTAAGTTAAATTGTAACACAATTTATTTGCATATGAACTTCTTATGTTCTATTAACTTCTTGAATTATAGTCCTTTTCCTGAATATCATGATTGTATTGATCAAACCGGATCATGAGTTTATAGAAAGTTGTGTAAAGAGTAGAACAAACCGAAAATGTTAATATTTCTTGCTGTTTCAACCTATTCTTATAATTTATTTGTGTGCCTTCCTATTAGATTATATTGACATCCTAATCCTAAATCTTTTGAATCATGTTCTAATAACAATAGATGCACATAATAATAATAATATGATTATTTTTGGATGAGCTGAGACACGTGTGATTCAAATTTTAAAGAAACAGAAGATGAACGACGATCGGTTTGGGATCTAGTGATAATCTTTTTCCATTTTGGGACTTTTATCAAGAAACAACTACATTATAAAGTATATGTTTTGTGACAGTTCCTATCATTTTCATCTAATAATACTATAACTTCCATTCTCCTTTGTTCGTAGAAGAATTATCAAACAATGTTCGTTTTATTTTCTCAACAAGTTGCTGTGGTGTAGTGGTTATCACGTCAGTCTTACACACTGAAGGTCCCCAGTTCGATCCTGGGCAGCAACACATATCATTTTCTGCTTATTTTTAAGTTACAATTTAATATTGGATTGCTAAACTAATGGCATCTCTACTGTAAATGACTAATTTTTGCCCTATGATATATACACACGTGTGTGTTTGTGTGTGTGTGTTTTATTCTTATTTGTGTATGTATAGGTTTAGGTTTTAAGAGTTGCTTAAATGGTTTAATAAATGGGGTAGGGATTATGCTATTTGAATTTTAAAGAAATTAAGCCAAAATTTAGCCCAAATCAGTGGCCCAATTCTATTTGACCCGGTCTGGTGAAGCCCACCTGAGTGATAAGCTAAACGACATAATTTCATGCTGAAACTACGCCGTTTTGTTTAGTAACTTGAAGATTGAATTTCAATCGTTGATCAATCCTTGATATAATGGTCCTTATTTGATCTCTCAATAGGTATATAAAGCCCTTATTACCTGAAAATTTTCCCCATTTTCCCCCTATTATTTTTCTTTCCTCTCTTCTCATTCTCTCAAACCCCCCGCCGTCTCCGTCCACTGCCGCCGCCGGAAATCGCCCACCGGCGGCGGTCGTCCTTCAAACACCCCCAAAATTTCGCCATCTCCTCGTCTCAACCTCCTCTCCATGAATCTAGACCCCAAATCCCCATAACCCCTCTCAATCTCCGTAAATCTAAGCCCTAACTGGAACCCTAGCCGCCACTCACCACTCCAAACTCCAAAAATTTTACACCACCGGGCTCCACC